>JAFBJQ010040719.1:105458-233464 GCA_016785345.1 Trinectes maculatus
ATACACACACGTAGCAGCAGTAGTAGTAGTAGTAGTAAAATTTCCATGCTCAAACCTTGGGGGCGTTATATTGGGATAGGATGTTACTTTGTCCCTTCTCGTCTCTGAGAGTAAACAAATTAGCCCTGTGGAGCGATGGCTGGGGTCAGAGGTCAAGCCTAACACAGGAAGGCATGGCGTGACAGGCTTAGGCCACTTGGACTTCTCGCCCAAGGAGCAGATGTTGGCCGTGGCAGTGTGATTATCGCCACGGCGACCGAGGAACAGGAGCGATGGCCCTCGGATGGATGCTGGTAATTACCCAGGCTCCCTCGGGACGGGGATGACACGTGCCCGCCACTCTCGGAGATCACAGGGGCGTAATTAAGGCTGCAGTAACAGTTGTTAATAGCGCGGCAAATAAAGGTAGCAGGGGATGAAGGGAGAGAGAAAGCAAGGGAGAGAAGGAAATAAAGCGGGGTGGGGGGGTGGGGTGGCATAATGGAGGACTGTCTCTCCTTTGTCCTCCCTCCTGTTTGTTTTGCACACTGTGACCTTCCTGTAAGGCAGCGGATTAAACCAAGGACAGCTCAGCTGAGTAAGAAGTGAAACTCACTGAAATGTTGATATTGTGCCAAAAAGAAAAGCAGCCAACCATATGTCAAATTGTAGTTTGTGAACAAAGAGTAGCAAAGAGTGCAACTTAGCGGTTTCACATCTTTCTTTGATAAAACTACAACTACAAAGAAAAAAAAACAAAAACGATTGCCTCAACGTTCAGGTTTTACTGTGCAACAAAAGTCACAAAGTCCCCTGCAGACCTCTGCTGGCATGGAAACAGCCAACAGTCTGTCTGTAAGTGCAGCGGTGGTGTTTGCTGGTGACAGGTATGTTTTTGTCTGGCCTGCCAGTGTGTGATGCAGAGAGTGCCCACGCAGAGCTCCTAAAAGCACCACACAAGACCCCGAGTGTCAGAACACATCACCGCAGCCTTTTAGAGCCACAAAACCCTCTGACAGCACCAAAATGGCTTCGCTTGATTTTTTTTGTGTGTGCTCCACTCGGCTTCTTATAAATGACCACACTCAACCACTGTATATCACTTGACAGGCCCATGAATTCTTTCTTCTGCAAGGCTTTATGCACACACACAAAAAAATACACATTGCAGCTAAGGGGTTGTGGGAGGACGTTCTGTAAGTGCATTTAGATTTCGTATGAACAGATGGATTTCAGCTTGATGGTGAGGTTGTGTGTGTGTGTGTGTGTGTGTGTGTGTGTGTGTGTGTGTGTGTTTGTCAGAGTTGAAAAAACAAAACAAAAACAAGGTTAAAGTGGAACCGGTGGCGGGCAGGTGAGAAGTTGCCAAACCTCTCATCTCATTATGTCTGATTAACCCAACAGGGGAATGTTTTTTTTTGGGGGGGGGAGGGGCATATCCAGACTTTGACAGCAATGTAGGTCAGTGAAGGTCAAACATTTGGCTCTTGAAAACAATAACAACTATAATAATATTACTACGACTACTACTACTACTACCTTATTACATAGAAGTTATATTTTTAATCCCGCAACTGTAATAGATGAAAAACGCCGCTTGCATGGAGATGTCTTTGACACAATGCATGGAGACACTTTGCATGGAGATGTCTCTCCAGAAGAAGAAGGAGGGAAGTGGAGAAGAGGAGCTCGACCAAGTAACTGTGGCGATAATGTGTATGATTGCCAGTCAGGTCTGTCCTCCATAGCGGAGGGGAGTCCCGGAGAGAACTGGCCCCGCTGAGCCTGACACAGAATACCCACACAGATAACTGGCAAGGTTCTGACAGGACATATTTTTGGGATTAACTCGCTGACCCAAAAACGTGAGGTTCAGAAAGAGAGACCGCCGGGGGCGGCCGAGGGGAAGTATTCATTTGAACGTTTAATCGGCCTATACCAACACTGATCTTTCATTAATCGTTGAATAGTTCCCAAACAGGAAACGGTCCACTAGGTATTATATGTCCACCGTGAAGCTGCCATATACATATAGCTGGCCAAGGCAAATAGATGGATAGCCCATTGCTATTTTAGAAAAACTAGCGGTTGATGAGCGTATAGCGCTCGCGGACCACTTTAAAGGAACAAAGTGGGCTCTGCTCGGTGTCAGTGATCCTCAAAGACCTAAATGGAATAGCCACATCTACTTCTGGTCTCACCACTTCCTAAAGACGTTTTTCATTTGGAAAGACCACCGCTGACGTTGCCACGCCATCCTCTCCTCCTTTTCACCGCGTCTCTCCTTTGCTCGCCTGCTCTCTGCGGTAACATTCGCACATCACACACTGCAAATGTCCGCATGCTCTCGGTTTCTCTGAGTGTTGTGTTGTCAGTGTTTCATGACTTATTCACTCGTCTTATCCCACTCAGGGCATCAATATTTAATGGTGGGGGGGAGGGGGGGTGGAAGCATGTTTTCCCATGGCTTAATAAATGATATGGTGTGCACGCACAACACAAACACACGCGCGCGCACACGCACACGGCATGTGAATACATATGTGAGTGTGCTGTGGTGTAACAGCCTGCACTTTCTGTTTCCTTTACTGTGGCGAGGAACTGAAAGTGTCAGTGATGTCTTCAGAGGTGGACCTGCAGTCAGCCTGTAGGACAACACAGAAGTTGTTTGTTTCGCTTATAGGTTCCACAAATTGGGAATTTTAATTGGCAATAGATGTGGCTGTTCACACATTATCAAATAGTTGTGATGCCTGGGTGTAATTACTCTATAAATAACATCACCAGCAATTACTGTGCTCAGTTCAACTCAGTTCACCTCTGTCGGGAGGCAGAGTTGTCTCTTTGTGTTTATTCTAAAGGCAAAACATGGACGTGATATTAATTAATAATTAATAATTATTTTTAAAAAACTTTACTGATTAATTATTGTAAGTAAATCATCACAGAAGATGTCCAGATTAAAATAAATATTTCACTGTGCACTCATCTCCTTTTGCCGTCGTCAAAACTTCCTATATAACTCCTATATGGCTCCGCGCGCTATTGAGCCGACGCTGGTGTTAGCCAGATGAATTGATTGGTGGAAGCCTCGCGCATTTAAAGGGCAAGCACGACTGCATTAACATACCGCGTTACTTGATTAGCCGCCGATCGGTACAGTCCTACAGCTATATCAATTCCACAGTTAACACTCATCAAATCTAATCCTGGCTGCAAATCCCCACGCAGCCCGCTGTCATATCCCGCCGGCAGGCTGCGTCTAAACTGATTTAGCAACCTTTTGTCTTCCCTAATCTGCTCCGATCAATAGAAACGTTCGCCCTTGATCCAGCAATAGGGGACCTGGATCGATATGAATATTGATCAATAAGTGGTATTGAATGCATCGGGAGGTCAGTCCAATCCTCGTGGGGTCGAGGCTAATCAGTTTACGCTGCCCACAGGCAGGAGAACGGGGGCTAAGTGAAGTTTAAGTAGTGACCCGGCCTGCAGAGAGTCCTGTGTCATGAAGGAAGAAGACAAGGAATGAATATCAGGACTTTTTCCTTTCATCTGTTAAATCGTGTAATAGATTCATGCAACAATCAATGAACGTGTCAGTCTTTAAATAGATATCTGCATATTGTCGTAAAACTTGTAAAACTTTTCATTATCTAAAAAAAAGAACATGAGATTTAGTCTTTTATGTCTTTGGAAGAATATTTTGTACATTATATACACAGTGATTTTGTGTATTTGTATTTTGTAAAACAGTTACGTGGAGGGAGAAGGATGGAGAGGTGACTCTGCTTCAGTCTCAGAGATTATATAAGACACTGACAAATGAGACATAGCCACGGTGTTGACACACAGGCCCGGTTTAGCTGTTATTTTCCTATCTAACTTTTTTTTACATGCTAAACCTGTCTGTTTCCTCTCCTTTTTTTTCTTTTTTTCTCTCTCTCTCCCTCCAGGATGTACCTTCGGGCCCGACCAAGGTCAAGGACGCGCCGACTCATTCGACGAGAGGACACACATGAAAAGGATGAAGGATCGTCTAGGGTCACACGACATGAATGATAACGCGCCGTATTTTGCGCAGTTAAACGACAAAGACCTTATAAAACGGGGGAAAGAATGGGAAAAAAAGTGACAGAGGGAAAAGAGGGAGAGGAGGAAAAGAAGCACAGTGAGTGGGAGCGTAGTTGGGGCAATGGGTGACCTTTTCAGAGAGAGCCCCTTGCGCAGTCTTGGGCCAAGGTACACTTTTATTTATAGAAGGTATTTATAGAAGCGATTTTCCCGAGGTTATCCTGAGCAAAATGCCAGTTCTCATTACCAGCCGGGTCCTGCCTGGGCCTCATTTTACGGCTGGATGAGCCCAGGCAGTGGGGACCCAGCATGCAGCCCAGGGTCACCTATTAAATCCCCATGTCCAAGAGGGCACTGTCATGCACTTCCTGTTCGACACCGGGTGGGGCTACGAAGCAGCAGAAACACAGCGAGTAAAGGCGTGGTCAGGTGGGTGTAGCTGACCACGATGATGATGATGATGATGATGATGATGATGATGATTATCACTGACAAATGAGACAATATAATAATAATAATAATAATAATAATAATAATAATAATAATAATAATAATAATAATAATAATAATAATAACGATGATGATGATGATTATTATTATTATTATTATTATTATTATTATTATTATTATTATTATTATTATTATTAATGATGCCATTAGTACTTCATGTCCTTCCTGTTTCGGGCCGTGAGGAAAACCTTTTTCAGCTTGTTAAAAAAAGGCGAGACTTCCTGTAACAGTGGTTGACAAGACACATCATCTCTGCTGAAAAAAAAAACAAAAACACATGTTTGCATATGTGTGTGTGTATTGGTGTTTCTGTGTATGAATGTGTGTCTCATCATCACAGCAGCTATAAGTCACCTCAGGCCTTTCTGGCGAAGCCCTGGAGCCCCAGCATGGGGTCACCACATCCCACCCACACACACACACACACACACACACACACACACACACACACACACACACACACACACACACACACACACAGTGTGGAATGTCAATTGAAAGACATAACCAGACAGTGTACTGGAAAAGAAAAAATGATGAAAAAAAAAATCTTTTGCTGCTAATATACTATGTGCACCTTAAAATAAAAAATCATGATGAATATGATTGCTTAGCTTTTTTATTTTAACAAGTTGGATGATCCTGCCAAGCGAACACATTTATTATTATTATTATTATTATTATTATTAATGAGGCCATTAGTACTTTATGTCCTTCCTGTTTCGGGCCGTGAGGAAAACCTTTTTCAGCTTGTTAAAAAAAGGGAGACTTACTGTAACAGTGGTTGACAAGACACATCATCTCTGCTGAAAAAAAAAACAAAAACACATGTTTGCATATGTGTGTGTGTATTGGTGTTTCTGTGTATGAATGTGTGTCTCTCATCACAGCAGCTATAAGTCACCTCAGGCCTTTCTGGCGAAGCCCTGGAGCCCCAGCATGGGGTCAGCACATCCCATCCACACACACACACACACACACACACACAGTGTGGAATGTCAATTGAAAGACATAACCAGACAGTGTACTGGAAAAGAAAGAATGACGAAAAAAAAATCTTTTGCTGCTCATATAGTATGTGCACCTTAAAATAAAAAATCATGATGAATATGATTGCTTAGCTTTTTTATTTTAACAAGTTGGATGATCCTGCCAAGCGAACACATTTATTATGTCTCACTATGCAGCTTTTTTTTGTCTCTTCCCCAGACTGAGAGAGAAATGGATGACGAGGCGGAAACACACACCTGCACATTCTCCCGTTCTTCACAGAAAAAGAGCAGAGGAGTAGAAAAGGCCATAAAAAGCGAGGACACAACACTGCATGCGTCCATCCACTCATATACGTAACACATGGGATTGTTCTCTCTTTAAACAGCATTATGCCAATAGGTTTCATACTGCGCTGCTTTGAGAAACCCAAGTTCATATTTTCTCCATCGACCTCCTCCATCTCTCCCCTCCTCCGCCTCCCCCCTCCCACCTCTGTGCTGCTTGTTTGGTGCAAAGTTGTGAAGCTGTCAGGTGAGACACCATTAGACCAGGTCCTGACAGGCTGCAGTAATGATGGCCAAGAAGAGGGTGAACAGCTTTTTAAAAAATGTATTTTTTCTATAGCACAGGAGACACGCACATACACATGCGCACATGCAACTGCTACTGATGCCTGATGGACAAGAGTCCAAGAGTTAGCTTCTCTCTATGGGCAATATATATATATGTGTGTGTGTGTGTGTATGCATATAGATATGTGTGGTTGTGATGGGATGAGAGAGAGAGAGAGAGAGAGAGAGAGAGAGAATTTGGCCCACAGCTGACATGTTTCAAAGCTTTATAGAGATTACAGTAGAAGATGTCTAATCTGTCTGTTGCCACACATACACATACACACACACACACACACACACACACACACAGTATATATGCATATAGATATGTGTGGTTGTGATGGGATGAGAGAGAGAGAGAGAGAGAGAGAGAGAGAGAATTTGGCCCACAGCTGACATGTTTCAAAGCTTTATAGAGATTACAGTAGAAGATGTCTAATCTGTCTGTTGCCATTTCCTCCCACTGCAGGAGAAATTTGCCTTTTTTTTTTTTTTTTTACAGAGGAAGATTTTACCACAGGTTTGACATAATCTTTATCTTATTTCTTGGCCTCATCATCATCTCACCAGCAGGACCAGATTGGTGCTTGTCAGAGCTTGGCTGTTCCCACACACCCCCTGCCACAGCCCCCCCAGTGGCTGATTGGCTTAGAGGCTCCGCTATAGGGCTGTAATTCTTTCCATCCCACAAGGGTCTGCAACGCTTGGCATGAATGAAGCCGATCCAGAGGGGAAGAGGGCTGATGTGAACTTGGCATTTCTTTTTTTGAAAAATCCCACATTGCTGTGAATGTGAGAGCGAGCGAAGGCAAACTGGGAGGAAGCGAGACTCATCAAGCACAGACTGTTTTTGTAGTTCGAGTGGTGAATGCAAATTTCCCTGCAAACAATTTACAAATTAACAAAGTCTTTATGTATTGGTGCGACACAATTTGCGATCTTCTACTTTCAGTCTAATTAATGGTTAATAGTTAAGATGTAGGAATCGATGCATCTATGTATCAGCGGTTTGACCCTGAAGTCATATCTGACTGAGACAGAAAGACATGTGCCTCCACATGTGCCATTCATTACAAACTTTAACTATCCAGTTAATCTGTAAAGCGAGCACGCCAATAGATGGATCTTATTTTCCTTTCTCTCTCTCTCTCTCTCTCTGAAAAAAAAGAAAGACAAGGGGGAAAAATAACAAAAGTGCAAATATAATCACAGACACATGGTCTTTCGAGTCTGCCCGCCATGCTCCCACAATGCACCGCACTGGCAACGCCTGACATCTTCATCCCGATGACTCTCCTCTGTCAGTCTCCCTAAATTAGTTAAAATTCCATCAGCCATCCACGTGATCTGCAGTTTCGACCACTGAGTGCAGGGCCTAAAGGTGAGACCCCCCCCATTCACCACCTTACCAAAGCCGCACAATTCCTGGCGGTCCAGTGTTTGGAAGTGAGGGAGCAAGGTCTGTCCCCCAGGGCTGTTTGCCTGCCTGTCTGACATCATAGACCGCGGCGTCTTCTGATCCGCCGGCGCTCAGAGACGATCTGACAGGCTTAATTTACAATGTCAGGCCTTTCAAAACCATTTCCCCCTCACGCTGACAGCAGTCCCGCATTTATAAATTAGCAGAAACATTAACCTTTCGACTGATTATAACGTGTTCTGAGGGAGGCAAATTAACTTCTATTTGTTAATGTCAGTTTTCCGGGTTCAAATGGGACAGAGGATAATGAAGTAAGGAGATCGAGGGGATAATGTGATGCGCGGCGTGTCCTTAAAATGAAATGTTTTGATGGCGAATGTGATATTGTTTTTGAGGCGATGTGAAGCGCGCGTCACGGCAGGTGAAGCTGGATAATTGCTGTCGTGCTCTTATCACACCGCAGCACAAAGGTCTTATTGTTTTTAGGGAACATGATAGTAGTGTGTGTGCCGTCTAACCCATCTCGTACCAGATAAAACTGCACACGGAAAATACACAGAATTAAAAATACGCAAACAATACTTAAAAAATTAATTGCGGATGTAATTTATTGCACGGGACGCATTCCAAATAAGATAAATGCAGCGTCTCCTGATTGTTATTAAAACGCAGCCTTGCCGCTCACTTACATCGGCGCAGTTGCTAACTTGTGCCTATCAAACCAAGGAAAGTCTTCACACGCTGGCATGTAACAGCTTGTCATGAGGAACTGTTGCAGTAATATTTGTGGCTATTACCCTAATTAGAGGAAAGCACACAGATGGTGTTGTTTCGCAAACTCACGGGCTGAGAATCAAAATGTCATCACTGCCAAAATTAGTGATGGTCTGAGAGAATCATCTAAAAAGAGAAGAGAGAAAAAACAAAAACGGTGCCATTCTTTCTTTCTCGCAGCCCAGTTTTCATTTTCGGAACGTCTTTCTTCTCGCCAAGTGAAACTGACATTAAATGGCCTTTCTTTCTTTTCCCTGATGAAAAAAACAGAGTGTTTAGTGGCGAAACAATGGTACTTGTGTACCATATGCTGCATTTAAACGCTGTAAGACAGCTGCGGAGCCTGAGTGTTCCTGGATGTGGGCCAGCTCCCAGAAGAAGCCTTTTACTGGTTGGAAAATGTTTCCAGTGAGAGGCAGGAAGGAGCCACTTTTCATGGAGCAACTTCCAGATGCAGGACACAGAGGATGGGATGAGAGCGCGTCTGTGTGTTTGAGCGCGCCTGTATTTTTCCATGTGCATGTCATTACTTGGCCATGTTTGTAGTCGAGCACCATCGACGTCGCTATCTCTAATGAAGGAGGTAAAAAGGTTATGTTTGCTGCAGGTGGACATTACCGCTGCTGCACGACTACTACTTCACCGCAACACATTCTCTTTTGGGTGCAAACAAGGTAGTTTGGGCTCATTTAACAATCGGTAACTTTTTTCCCCCAAGACGGATGCATTTTACCTTACAACCTGAAAAAGAATATGTTATGCGGTTACGCAGCCACGCAGCAGGTGAAAGGTGGATATGCAGCTGCATTCGTTCCCACTCTGACTTTGTAACGTGGCCCCATAGAAACTGTCTGTCAATCACATCATGCCTCTTCACAGACTAGCCCAGGGGTAGAAGTGCTAGTGCGCCTCCTCAACAATGTTATATTGTTCACTACATATAGCATATCTACCTCGGCGAGGCAGAGGATTCAATAAGGCAGACCGTGAGGAAAGACGATCCCCTTTGTTGGAAAGAATGCTCGGGATTTTATATTGCAGAGGTGAGCTTTTATGTGACGCTCCAACACGGTTATGACGAGGTGAGAAGTTTCCAATAACTGTATTTTGCCCTCAGCGGGGATTAAACTGAATCTTTGCCCAGTGCTGGAATCTCGGATTACAAGTCTGGATCCCGCCATCGGGGGGGTTTTAACACACCTTTGTTATCCCTGAATAATCCCTTCGTCTTAAACATAAATATGAGATTTTCAGCCAAACACTTGCAGAGTGTTTTTTTTTTTGGGGGGGGGGGGGGGGGAAGGAGGGGGGGGTGTCGAGAAAGGGGTGCAGCGTTTGTGCAAAAACTCGACATGGTGCCAATAATTTAATCATCTCGTCTGGAGGGGATTTGTTTATGTTTGTCAGGCAACAACAGCAAGGGATGAGGTTGTGTTACCACCTATGAGGAGGAGGCCAGAGGTCTAACAGCTGCAGCAGACAGACAGGGAGGCAGGGAGACAGGAGAGAGTCGGGAGGAGCAGGGAAGAGAAGGAAATGTGTGAGGCATGGCGTCCGCTCCTCGGAGCTTTAATAAAACGTGCTCAGTTAGCCCCTTCTCATTACTTTACTATGAGTATTGACTTTGGCCTAGAGTCATGACCAGATAAAATGGTGTAAGGGCTTGTCCTAAGTGATTACACCCAAATTACAAATCTGTCTGCACGTAACCCAATGCAGCCTCACTGCTGAGCACACAAAGAACACTTCCACACATGCACACACGTGCACATGCAAAACCACACACACACACACACACACACACATAATATCAATATCGTAAGCGAGCATGGACATTTTAAAGTGTGCATGGACGTATGTGCACCTTCTGACTCTGGAATGAAATACACAGAAACAAATGCACGAGAGGCAAAGGGGAGATCAGGTCTATTCATCGGTAACAGTGCGTGAATACCCCCAACACACACACACACACAGACACAAAGACACACACACATATACACACTCGTTCGTTCCCTACTCTGCTATCTCACAGTCACACTCAGTCACCCGGTGTTGGTATAGTGTCTGGTCCTGACAGCTGAGTTTTAATTGGCCAGGGTGGTGCAGCATGGGCCGCTGTCATGCGGCTGGCAGTTTGAGGGGTTGTGGGACAGGCCCCACCGTGGGGGCTGTCAAACGGCCCGCAGTCTCCACGGGAACCCCCACCGTGGGTGTCCCGCCTCATTTAGGAGCACACAGACAAAGCGCCAATTAAGAAAGGCTTTAAACAATCAAACAGAGTTCCTCAGGGCCCACAGACACTCCACAGGGCACTGAAAGAGACAGACAGACACACACACACACACATGTACGCACACCCCTACGTGTTCTCGCCTGATACACAGACACACACGCACAAATGCACACAGACAAAGATAGAAAGGTGAAAAAAAATAAAAATAAACTGATCATGGCTTGGTCTGAAGACATAATTAATGCTTGTTCACAGGAGTGCATGGGCGAACTCGTGCGCAGGCATCCCTCCAAATTAAAGTGGAAATTAAATGTGACTGACAACAACACAACACCGACTCAACGCAAAAATGCTCAGAATATAAAGTAGAGGTCCGCACAAGTACTTTGGGACTATTTCTTTTTTTAGAATAGGAATGTTTTGTTTTTGTTTTTTTTTTTTTTTGGTCTGCAGCTAAAAACAAGTTACTGTTGCCATGACTTAAAATCGAAACTAAAATTTTACTGGAAACACAAAAGAAACACAAAACCCCCTGCATCCGCCTGTGTTTGTCTGCCTCCAGTCCCATGGCAGGAAGTGCTACAGACTGATATTCCTCACTAAACTGATGAACCTTGCATTTTTAAGAGCAAAGCTGTGTCTTTAATGTATATCTCTGTCACTCCCCTCCTTTTGCCCCATCTTCTGCTATGAGCTTCCATATGCCACTTCCATATGGCCCTGCACCCTTTCCTGACAAGCCCATGGCTAAGGCCCATCCATCATTCCAGGGAGTGCACTCACTTGTTATCAGCTCAGCCTGGCGCTGGGGAGTAGGGAACGGGACGGGAATGGGGCTGGGAATAACAGAATTCAGGCAATTTGCCCGTGTTCCTTCTGGAACTATTTTGTCACTGAACAGAGCATCGTTTGACTGTTGGATATTTTTATTTGAGTTTTTTTTTTCCTCCTCCCCCCCTCTGGTGATTTGAATGACAGATTTCAGAATGTGAGGATGGAGCTGGAGATGTCTCTACAACGGCCTCATTCTCCAGCCTTGATGCTGCGGGAGAGTGAGACCATAATGCAGGTTGTCCTGGAGGGGGAGATACAGGCATGCAATCGAGCCCATGCACCAGGAAACACAGCACCACAGTATGGTGGAGGAAACAGCAGAGACAAGACCTACTCTTAAGCAAAAGCTGAGACTATCCATGTAATTATTATTATTATTAATAATAATAATAACAACAATAATATTAATGTAACAATTAACAAAAATGTAGTACGTTTACATTGTGGTATATGTTTAAAATCGAGCAGTAGAAGGGGAAACGAACAGGAACAAGCAGAAATATTGCAACAGAACCTACGGAATCTGGCTGGAATAAATCATCTCTCTTACACAGTAGAAAAATAAACACTGTCCTTAAGACCAGATGCTGCCTAAATTCACGATGTTTATCATCGCTAGTATAAACATGGCCCACAGACAGTTTACATTTCTATTACAGTGCATGTGCTGCACTCTCTCAGTATTAGAGGAAAAATATATTTTCATTTCAAGCACAAGTGGAAATGGAAGAACGAGCTTCGATTTCTAATTTCCCCGAGAATTTGTTAACGTCCTCCACAATAGTGGAATATTTACCCCAAAAAAAGCAAAGAGTCAAGAGGTATACTTTATATGCATATATGCCCGAGCAGTGTTTCCTTTACACGAGTCAAGCAGGGATATCAGCCTGCTGAATGCATATGCTTGAACAGAGGGTAATCGATTCAGTAAGAAGATAAACAAAATGCACCTCGAGAACGATAGCCTTGGTGGCCGCAGGTGTAATGACGCTCAAACACTGATGGAGATCAGTAAACACTCAGGAGCAGGAAAATAAAAAGCAGCTCTGGATACAGGAAAACACTGGAAGAAAGAAGGGAGGGGGGAAAAAAAACAACAACAACACAACACCTTGAAACTGGAGAAAAGGTGCGAAGGGGGGAAAAAAAAAGCTCCCACCTCGAAACAAGGGAAAAGGTGAGGAAGACGACGTGTCTGGAGATAAGAAAGACGACAAGGGCGAAGAGGAAGTGGAGGCATTGTGGCCATTTTGCGGTATCAATGGTGCCAGACATTCTATCTGGGGGGACATGTAAGCCTCCGCGCGCTTGTATGCCACAGTGGTCACACTAGTAGTCGGCTGGGGAGCAGAGGAAGAGTAATTTTAAACCCCATTAACAATCACCATATTTATTTATGAGGCTGGGGCTGGCCTGGTATGTATTGTTGCCCACACTTTCTTACTTACACTGAGTCCGGTGGACAGATGATCCTTGTCTGAGGCTTCCTGCGGAGGAAGAGGAGCCTCACTTCCTTGTAGACACTCTGATATCTGAATTATTGAGAGGGTGTAAGGATAAGAAGCAACTTTAATGTAATATGTAGCCTTGTTATTGGCTGCCACCTTTTGTAACCTTTCAGCTTTAATTAACACTGCAGCTGAAAAGCGGGGGCTGGGGTTGACGGGTGTAGGTTTGCACGAGTATCCGCAGCAGTGTCGGTGGTGCAAAATGTGTGCGTCTGTGTGAGCGCAATTGTGTTTTTGTGCCCGTTTGTTGACGAGGAAACGGACGTTCCTGCATATTTCCGTCATTGCCTTTTAGCACCGACACAGGGAATAAGGCTGTGTATTAATCCACATGTTTTTGACAGGCGATGGATGTTTTTGATCCGAAACATAAATTAATTCAAACATCTCTGCACCACACTGTGAATCTGAACAATCCAAAAAGAAAAAAAAAAAAAACCACAGTGCAGCTGTGCATCCTCTGCTGCCATTTAGGCCGAACTCCCCCCGATCGAACTCTGTGTCTGATTCTGCCCATGTGTCTCATACAACAAGTGCTGCCAATATGGCCGCCCTTCTGCATACACCCCCCCGCCCCCCCCCCCCCCCCCCCCCCGCCCTCCTGTGCGCGCGCAGGAAGCTGCATCACTGCTGGGCCCCGATGACTTCAAAGACCCCGATGCATTGCACGCAAAGCGATGGCGGTCGAGGACGCTGCCCGATGTAAATAAACACTCAGGCATTTTAGCATCAAAGGGGCTGAGCCATTGTTGTGGTCAGTGATGTCTCGCATGTGTCATGTTGGATGATGTGGCAGAGAGTGCGTTGGTTGTTTTGATGTACAATGAAGCTTTTCATGACCTCTTAACGGGTTGCGGGGAAGGAAGGGGGTGGGGGGCGTCTGTCCAACCACAACGCTGAACCTCTATCGATCAAAGTCAAGTGTCAAAACAGACACTTGGACGATATCGTAACAGAGGTTTTCTCGCTAAAACAATGGAGGAGCGGCTGCGTATCCGTGGTGCTGTCTTATTAGGCACAAAGATCCACGACGCACATATTTTTTTACTTATTCATAAAAGATGTTCAGCTGTGAAACGAGGATTTTACTACATTTCAAGGAATTAAAAAAATACTACATAAAAGAAACAAAACTGAAATGATATTTGCCCTTGGATCGAGACTCGGAAAGAGAAATTATAAGCCAAAAACAAAATCCACTCGTCTGCATTCAGACTCTAAAAACAAGGTTTACGTTACATGCTTCGGGTCTCCAGGCTGTCATTCAAAGCGTATGTATTGTAAGCATTTTTCTTCCACTTGTCTTTGTGTGCCACCGGCGACCATCATTTAAAAACACCTTTGTTTATGTTTTCTCTCCAGAAAACGCTCTCTCCTCCCTTTTGTGCAGTTTCTTCAAAAGACATGTCATCTTTTTACATGATCGGTCTGGACCTGCAGAAAAAGACCCCCCCACCCCCGTCCAGCCGTTTTGTTCTGGGGGTGAAGTCTGACGAGGGTGATGGGGGGGTCAGCATGGGGGGAAGAGGGGAGGGAGCAGAGGGGAAAATGCTTTCAAAGGGGGAAATGAGCAGAGAGGGCTTCTTCTCATCATCGCTCCAACCATGTTAACCATAAAGCTGTGTGTGTGTGTGTGTGTGTGTGTGTGTGTGTGTGTGTGTGTGTGTGAGAAAGCAAATCAGGGCCTAGATGTTTCCACCCAGTCCTTACAGCTAAGGCATTTCCATAGCAGGTGGTCTGGCTCAGCCGCCATCTGGAGGCCTCGATGGCCAGATAACCTTTGCTATTTACAAACCCCAAACTTTGTTTAGACAAACCCTCAAAAAGCCATGCGATGGCCAAGAAAAAAAAACAAAAAACCCTTCAGACTTACTTTTGTTTTTAACCGTCAAGACTTGGGAAAAAGGAAAAGTCACGCTGAATTTCCCCAAAACCGCAAAGCGAATACCTCTGTTGGGAATATGTAAATAAATAGTGGATCGGAATAAGATTGTGCAGTTATGTCGCAGATGTTTTGCATACCAGAAATCAAAGTCCATAAAGTGGAAATTCATGAAGCTGTATGAATTAAGGTCCGCCCTCCCAAAAAGTAAAAATAATCATTTAATTTATATGCTGGGAATGTATAAGCAATGCAGTTCTGTGGCATGGGAAATGATTAACGGGAAAGCGTGATGTCTGAGAGAGTTTAAACAACGAAAAAGAGTTTGTTTGCCAGATGTTTTTCCTAAATCTGAACTGTATTTGCATTTTCATGTTTTTCCAGGGTCATGTTGCAGGAATACAACCAAATTACTCCATAAGAATGTTAGCAAACTTCGAACTTCAATTGAAACCCCCAGATCCTGCTACGGATTACAAACATATTTGCATAGGTTACAACAGGGAGGAGTTGGTTCAGGAGTTAACACAGAAAAACTAGGTCATTTTCAATGGCGATGCACCTGATGTGAACGCTCGTTGAATTTCGTTTATACACCCCCCCACCCCCACCCCCACCCCACCCCATGCAGCTTCTCAGCTTCCCGGTGATCGGGAGTGTAATACAGGCCGACTGCATTAAAGCCATTTCCACTAAGTGAAATATGTGTCTCGTCAGTGCGGCTCATTCATTATTTATCCGTTTGCTCACATCTGAAACAAACCTTGGAAAAAAAAAAAAACAAAGCTGTTTATGGCCCTGTGGGTTGAAGGAGCACTCGCTGATGTCATCCAGGGGGATGTGTCTACACGCAGATTTATTCTGAATGTTATTAACCTTTCCCTTCCCGGAAGGCTCCACTCACCTCGAAGTGAGGGAGAAAGGTAAAGGGGGGCGGGTGGGGTGGGGTGGGGGAGTATGGCTGAAAGGAGAAAAATGTATCAAGGATTGGGTTGCAAGTTTGGTGAGGTCAATCTGGGCAAACCCTGCTCCCTTCAGTTCAAAGCGGATAGCATGTGGTCTTCCACTGTCCTGCGAGTAATTATGAATGGTAAAATAAAGTCACTATGATATTGCCATAACTGAGCAAGCGCGCTGCGGATGACTTCCAGATGTCCCTTACACACTAATGCATTTGCTACAGCAGTAAAAATACTCTCGATTATATTTTCATTTCGGAACAACTGGAACAAAAGCACATGATGGGGGAGATCAGAGGGAGATGACGAGAGGGCGGGATTCCGGGGAAACGGAATTATTGATAATGTTTTAGTGTGGGATGAGAGAAAAGGGGAAAGATCCAGAGAGGAGATGGGCTGAGGCTCTCACCGTGCAAGCGGCGCAGAATTTATCGTTCTCCTTCCAGGAGCAAGCGAGGAAATTAAGTGATAAGAAAATCAATCGCATACTCCTGGATCCATATGAATGTTGCTAATGCTTCGAATTCCCAGCAAATGTGCAGAGAATGCAGCGAGGAGGGAAACGCAGGAGGGTGAAGTAGAGGGTTGCAAGAGAGGACATGGGTTGGGGGGGGTGGGGGTCGAGGGGCGTGGAGGAGAGGGTCATCAATCACGTCTGGGTGACACACAATGAAATCTGACCGCGGCCCAAGATGTTTTAATACGGCATCCATTAGAGCCCTCAAATAAATTGCAATTTGGAAAACAGAACATAACACCAGCCAAGTTTTCCTCATCCATCTTGCAGTGTGTCATGTAATGTAATTGCGTTGTTAATTTATCCAAGAATTTCCTTGGTACACCATTTCATCCGCATTGGTTAATTTCCCTGTAGAGTATATTTTCTCCCTTTCCCTCAGCCTCCCACCCCCACTAGACGCCCCCCCCCTCTAGCTGTATAGCTAGCGGGGGCAGAGTAATGTTTCTGCTTAGCATGGCATTAGTCGAAGGGCTAATCAAAGCGCTGAAGTCTGTGACACTTTATCAATGCCTGGCTGTGTTGGCTGCGCGCCGGCCGACCTCGCTGTAGTGCAGATCCAATCAGGCCTCCACCGCCTGTCATTATGTCTCCGCGACAGCAGGATCACTCAGAAATGCCTGTGGATTACATCAATATTATTGACGGAGTCTGGGGGCACTGAAAACTGGGCAGCAGCTCCAAGTGCATAGCAGAGAGGCTGACACGTCCCGCGTTTGGACTGAGGTGGTAGCGGTGAACCTGGGTGAAGAAACGACGTGTGGAAATATAAGAATCAGTACACATCAGTTAGAGTAATGGAAAGATGAGGGTTTTTCTTGCAGCTGCGCGGTGTGATATCCACAGGTGCTGACCCTATAAGTACTGCTGACAGGACACTGAGGTGGACTGATGTCCTCGTATGTAGGAAAAACCAGGAGTGTTTTCCTACCTACTGTCACCTGACTGAGGATTAGAGGGTTTTAAGTTGGGGGCTGGGAGGTTGGGAGTAAACTGGCCCTGCGGGGGGAAATGGACGAGGTGAATGGCATCCTTTTGTCTCTCTCTTTCTCCCTCTCTCTCCTGGTGCAGCCCCGAACATGTCTTCTCTCCCCATCGGGCCCATGAGGGTAAGACGGAGTGGGGAAGAAGAGAGCAAGACGCCTGATGTGATCAAAGGATGACAGGAGAGGTAGAGGAGGAGGTGGGTCGACCAAAACAAAGGCTCGTCTCAAAAGTTCGCCGGCTGACAGAGAGGGAGAGACGCCGACTCCGCCCCTCAGCCAGGTCTCATTGCTGCCGCCAGTGGACACATCACAGCCAACAAACGAGCCGCTGTCATTTGATATATATATATATATATATACACACATACACATTCAGATTCAACATGAGGCCACACATGCACGTATCGACTGGAAGAATCATATATCAATATAATATCTGCAATAATTCATCCAAGACTGTGGTATACAGTAATCTCATCTCGTTAGGTACATTTTTTTCCATTACACTTACAACCCTAAGACACTAGTGATGGAAGAAGGAGTCTCAAATTCTTTCTTTAAGCAACAAGAATAAAAGATCACATTTACAGGTAAATTTACTTTAGGGGGTTATAGTTTATATACTGTTTGGTAGTTATTTATATAGATACTTATTACGACTTTTTTAGTTATTGGTCATGTACACTTTTGAGTTACACAAACCTGCAAAGTAGTAACTTGTAACTCAGATTTGAGATGCAAGTAGTGGAAATAAAAAGTCCAATATCTTCCTCTAAAATACTGTGAAAGTTGAATTAAGTGGAAATCCTGAAGCACGGGGCCTCAGAATTACAGTATGATGCAGAACAAATGAAGGTGGCAAAAAGTCAATGTTACTTTTAATTGTAATCAATCAAATTTTACTGACAGTAATTGGAACAAGCAGCGGAATAAAGGTACAAGGACTGTGTGGGCGAGAAAACCACTTAACAGGGTGAATTTGTACATCGTCAGTTCTGTTATACCTGAACTTTAGATTTAGGAATTTAGGACAAAAACGTGTGAAAATGCTGAAATGACAAAGTCATGTTTTCTAAAAAAGGTGAATTAAATTGCACATGTGGCTTTTAAAGGGAAAAAAGGGAAAGTAGAATCTTTAATATGACATCACCATTTTTTAACCTCAAAACTTGGGTACGTGTCAACGGGTCATTATTTGAAGCTGATCTGGTGATGCTGATGTCCAGTTAGCTTAAAATTAGAACCCCGTTTCAAAGCTCACCACACGGGACGGGTAACAGCGCTACCATGGGACCAGCCGAGCTGTCTTCTCCATGTTCTACAGATCCATCATTAAAACCTCAGCGGTTTACGGCGAGGAAGTCTCACTCCTTCCAGATAGATCAGTGAAATGAAGACAAAACCTTTCATTCACGTCCAAAACGCCGCTGCCCTCCAGCCTCACAAACCTCAAAGCCGCGGCTGCAGAAAGACATATTTATTTTCATGGTTTTCAAGAGGCATAATCTGATGTCATTATGTGGATTTGGCGAGCTGAATGTCTACATTTGACTGGAATAGTCTCAATTTGGAAATCAGCACCAAAAGAGACATGCATATGTTTATCTTAAAGCCCTGTCAATTTATAACAGCAATATGTACGTGATAATTACACATTTCCCTTTTTTTTGTGTCTCACTGAACAAATTTGTTGCAGGATAGGATTTCACAAATTTCAGGAGACGATACGATACATCCTGGAGGATTTGGGTGATTGACAAAAGCACTCTATCAACTATCATTTCTCATTTTGAAGTCTGCATGATAAAAAAAAGTGTTGAGTTCAGTTTAGGAATGGTTTTCTTTTTGGCCCGATTACGACCGAACAGCTCATTTTTCTTTACGGACCAGTGTTTTCATTATTTGACCTTAAATGCGCAACATGTAATTTACTGCCTCTAGTGGTCTCAATCAAAATAATAACAAATGACAAGAGTTCAGTGAATTGTGAAGCAACGTGGACTCAAAAAGAGTTGTTGATGTTAAGACTGATGTTTTGTTGTTGCTGTTAGTGCAGTCGGCGGTCAGTAGTTTGTACAGCAGTTTGTCTGATAGCAGAAGACATAATAAGTAAAATTATTCATCCAGTTGCAGTATAGCCACGAAGATCTAAAAAGAGTGGCATCAAACAAGACAAAAAGTGGGTTTTTACAGTCATTCACCAAAAGCTACATGACTCCAATGACAGAGAAACAAACGAAACAGTTCTCTAGCTCTATAACAATAATGCGACTAAACAACTCAGTATGTAACATAGGTCTTGTTGTGTCGACTCACTATGAAGCAGGTAAAGGTACAAACAGTATTATTCTTTAAAGCCCACATTTCGCCTTCTCCCAGACGTGCACATCCACCACCACCCATCACCACAATTTGCCTCTCACTTCTTCTTTATCGGAGTAAATTATGTCTCGGGAGGAAGAAGACGGGGAAAAGGGCGCTTGCTTTAAGTCCCACAATCTCACATATAGTGCAACTATACCATGAAGACATGGGGGGTCCTTGAAAGGTGCGCTCTCCGTCTATCTCCACCGCGCAGCCTGTCACGGCCAATGCGGCTGAAGAAGTGAGGAAGGGCAAACAAGCACTTGTAAGTCCGTCACCGTTCTGACAGGTAAAATAAAAGGTTGACAGGGCAGAAATCCAGCTTATCCCCCCAAGACACGCACCCCTCAGCTCTTAGTCCAGGCTAGAGGCTTGCGAGAAATAAATTAGTAATACTGCTTTACCTGTCAGTAATACAAGCACTGGCTATCAATCTAGTGGTGTGTTCACAGAAGTCAAACACAACCGTGTAATGTCTAGAAGTTGGGTTTGCTCTCGAGGAATGGATTCAGAGACATGAAAGTGTGAATCCAGTACAGGCAGAATAAAGTTGGACCGGTAGCGAATCAATAGCACTCGATGCCAATTGAGTTTAAACTCTACAAGTTGATTTCCATAGTATACCTGTTTTGTTAAGCAGAATGAGTGTGTTTAATGAGACACTTGGAAAGTTACTACTTGAACAACCCCATATTCTGTATATAAGCAGCTATTTCAGCATTATACCAAACAGAACCCACAACAGTAACAAACTACACAATGTGCTAGTTGGCTGCACAGTGGAGCTATTCAACTGACACACTACCATCTAAACCAAAGGCTTTTCATTTGGAGCCCTTATCTATAGGAAAATCTCCTGACTTCAGGTGTATCACATATCAGCCAACGTCTAAAATTAGCAAAGAACTCTGCCTAATTGAATTTGCAATCAACTCTGGTTTCAATCCAGCAAGTCTACTCCCATTTGTGTTCTTTTGTAGGAGCATTGAAATAACAAACACGACCAGGGAAATATTTAAATAATACTTTATGGTCTCGGTATAAACTCGAGACATTTCCCCACAAACGGCACATGTTGTCTCTAAACATCTCCCTGCAAAGCCATCAGCTATCCACACTCACTCATTTATAGACAGAGCGTGTTGCGACGCAGCATTTGTGGTGCAATTTGTTGTCCTTTTACAGGATGCTCCACAAGCCTCATTTTTTAACCATCGGACCTTCACAACCCCTTAAATCTTTCTGTGGGATTCTACAGGCTGGTAAAATGGTTATGACCTCTTTATCTGTTTTATGGACTCCTTGGCCGTTTCACATGGGCAAAAATCAATGTCATTTTTGACCGAAATCAATTGAATTTACTGGTGGTAATTTGAACACGCAGCAGAAAAAGGGTACAAGGGAACCGTGTGCTAGAAAAGCACAGATGCAAAGATTTTCATCTCATCAGTGAAGACAGTCTATATCGGAACTTACACACATACATATATACAGAATATATGTAAATATTATATATATAAATGTTGGCGCTAATTATAATTCTACAATTCTGCAATCTGTTTCATGCATTTAAAAAAAAGGGTTTATTTATTTTTAAGCATGGCTTCAAAGGAAAAGGAGGCATGTTTTATATGACAAGACAAAGACATCATTGATCATTCTGCTGTGTGAGCCACGACTTGGTAATCCCTCTCTTCCTCGCCATCGCTGCACTGTCTAATGATGCACAGATTGACACCGTGGCCCCTCCTCCCTTCCATTCCTGTTCTCTGCCCATCTGTGTGAAAGATCCTAGCATACAATACTGCTTCTGCATGTTCCCTTAGATGTGCATCCCAGCCTGGGAGAAAAGGGGATTAATGAGATAGATTTATCTTTTCTGGTAATACACCCGCCATTGTTTTCTCCATGCATGTCCTAAATGCATCCCAGAGTGCCTTGGGAGAGGGCTGCATCATTGAGTCCCATAGATCAGCATTCTCTTCTACATTCCCTTTAGAAAAAAAAAAGCCTACATGGATGCATACAGATATCATTCACTCAGCATTTCAGCACCATAAGGAGTGTGTTATTTTGAGTTTAGGAACAAATATTTTATATATATATATTATGTATTGTCAGTGTACTGAACTTGCTAGAATGTCAGGACTTTCATACAGCACTCTGGAAACTGTTAAATTAATATTTAAAGGGAAAATATTTTTGTTTTATCATCATTTTATCAATGGAAGTGATACAATCACGTCTCAGAATGTACACATGCACAAGTCTAACTATCTATAAGCTTAAATTGAATAAAACATACTAATTATGTTTTTATATTTTAAATTTATATTGTTTCTTTGTTTCGATTCTTACTTTGTTGAATAACTTAAGCGACGTAAACACAGGAATACAAACGGGAAACCAGTTATTAAATGCTCTCCTAATTACCCTCCAATCCATATCAGCACACGCTATGATTGTACAATTTGCCGAGGCTACATACATGAACTCATCAAAGAGCAATCTGAAACAACCTGGAGCTACTCACATACACGGAGAGACAATTACAGTGTTCTTAGGAGAGTAGTTAAAAAAAAGGCTAAGAGTCAATAATGACTTACATGTTCTTATTTGGTTTTGTCGAAACCTTTTGCCCTCACTGGGAAATTGTTTTGCTGCACTGCCTCAAGGATGATGTAAATTAGCCAAGATTTAACATCGCTGCCACACAGATGACTACAGTATGTGAGAGCACCTTCTTCGATGACAATTACTCCATTTGTGTAGATTGCCCATTTCGATTCAGATTAATTGGCTATAGAAGGTCTTGATGGAAATAGCGATTCTATTCACGAATTAATGTCTAATAAAACACAAATTAAAATATGACACTCGTCTTGTGGGGAATGTATGCTTCAGTTAAACTGCACGGTGCATCTAAGGTAACGCATATTTCTGTTGGGGCACATCTCAACAGCATCTGTTTGAATTGTCAGCAGCTAAAAATGAGAGGATGCACACTGTAATTATCAGGGCATGAATCACACACACTGTCCTCCCATTGCCATGCGCTCCTGCCTGGGTGGCAAAACCGGGCAGTGACCCCAGAGACTGGTGAACAGGTGAAGACCCCGCATTCAGCATACCAGATATCATGTTTCTGGAAAAAAAAAATGGTGTGAGAGCTTTTATGACTGTTAATGTTCCATGTTCAAAGTGTGTGTGTGCGTGTACGTGCGTGTGTGTGTGTTTTCTCCAATCAGCCTGGAGGAAATCAGGCACACATCTACCCCCTTAGTCCCTGACCTCCCAGTGTGAATGGCAAGTGTTTGGGAAATTTACAGTGCGAGTGATTAGCTCATATTTAAATGCGACTCAGCAGCCAACTTCCGAAAGAAATTCACAGCGGCGAACTAGACGCTGGTATTTAACCATCCCAGTGGTCGCAAGTCTTCCTGCGTGAGTGGCTCAGGGCTTCCGGAATTATGGAAATTGGAAATTTCCCCTGGTCGCTGTATGAAAATATGGAAATCGAATGTAAACCGTATAATAATTAAGCATAAAATTTAACCTGGAAAGATTTCAAACCTTAACAAGTGGTCAACAGTTCTAGTAGGCCGGGAATCATGTGCACGACTACTTCTGATGAATTTTTCCTCTCCTGTTCAGACCCTAACGGTTCCGACTTGAGAGCCACTTTCTGTTCTTATATTTGAAGGTGAGGAGAGAAGATGAGGCGAAACCTGCAGAACCAGCAACTTCCACGGAAACAAATGAGCGAGCGCTCCGCTGGAGGGCCTTAGCCCCCGTGTCAGAGCCCCGCTCGCGGCTGTCTTAACTTGAAATGGCAGCGCAAGTGAAGACTGCTTCCTCTCCTGAATCCCTCGCTCCTCTCCGCACATGCACAGCCATCAGCAGGTTAATTAACTGTGAAAGCTGCTCACTTGAAACCTTAAATCACTCATTCAGCGTTCTGTCACGAGCCGCCAGCTTAACCACGCTGACGAGGGTTCCGCCTTGTTTACCCAACACAGGAAGACAGAGGCGTGGAGGTATAGGGAGCGTTGGGGATTTAGGTGGCGTGTTGAGGAACCACGCAGGGGGGCGTCAAAATGTGGACTATGACGACGGTAAGAAAATGTCATGAGTGATCTAAAAAAAAAAAAGAAATCCCATGAAGAAATATACCCCTGGGTGCCACTATAAACGAGTGGCTGCTCTCTCTCGTATCTCTGTGATTGCAGACCGCCATTCTTTGTGCACTGTGAAACGTAATCTGTCCATTCAGAGTGTCTGAATAATAACAGGTGGATTTGGATATGAGAGTTTTGGGTATTTTGGAGGTGAACCAACTCCACCCACTCTATAGACCCAGCTCCCCCAGCACACGCACACCCGGATCACTCTTTCTTAGTATATTGTATACTGATATATACATATATATATATATATATATAAATCTAAGTACAGGCGATATTTATTCCTTTATATATTCCAAGGCGTTCTCTCGGCTGCAGGGTATAATGGTGAGGAAATCCCAGCATGCCACAATGGAGATGGCATGGGCTCCTTAAGTGACATGTGTCTGACAGACAGCCAGCCCCGGGGCTGAGTTCCTTCACACCCCACAAGAACCATATTATTCCTTCCACCTATAGGTCATCCATAATATCCAAATATGTTTGCTTAAGGAGAACTGTGACGTTTGCCTGTTTTCCCTCATTAGTCAAACGGCCGCAGCAGGACGGGCCTCTCCCTCAGAAACAAGACCCAAAAGAGAAGTCGCGCTCGGGTCTGCTCATTTCTCCTTTATACAGGTTGGTTCATTTTGTTCTCACTGCAGGGGTATCGGCCAGTAATGGCGCCCCAGGGAGGACTGGACTAATATGTAAGAGCTTTCAACAACATCAAATCTGGGGCATATCTGGGGCACAGGTTTGGATGCACTTGTGTGTGTGTGTGTGTGTGTGTGTGTGAAAGAATCCATTCATTTAAGGAACGGGAGAAGATGAAAACCAGGTTGCATTTTTTCAAATTTGGCTGGAAACATGGTGCTTTCTCTACGACTACTGACAGGACTGACCATAAACAAAATGACCAGCCTTGGTGGACGAATGCATTCTCTCTCTCTCTCTCTCTCTCTCTCTCTCTCGCCCCGCCTTCACAATTGTCTCTCCTCGCTGTGAAACATTACCGGTGAATATCACATCTATAAATCATCTCCCATCCAAACAAATCTCATAAAACTTTTTTGTGAAGTGTAATTCAGCGCTCATCAGCGTCCTTTGTTTAACATTTATGTTTATTGATAAATGAAGATAGGTTTAAATAATTCAGACCAAACATTAGCTGTGAGCAGGCAGATTAATAATTGATGGTGTGTGTGAAGGGCCGGGGCCACTCTGGGAATAGATAATATTAGCTTAATGCAGGGCTGTGTGAACAGGGGAAGCGTAATGGACCCGCTGCCTTTAACTGATGATGGTTATTGTGGCCTGAAAGTTGTTACAAAAGGGGGAAAAAAGGGAGCCTGAGTTGTGCAGGGTGGGGGAGGGGTTGTAGTGTGGTCATAGATTTGGCTCATAGGAGCTGACAGTGCAAATTGTGGTTTTAATAGCAGGAGGTTTACACATTCTACAGAGAGGCCCTAATGGCCGGGCCTGTGCTTAGCGTAAAGGGAGAAAAATGACCCTGCGCTATTAAAATGAAACTTGAGAAGGTCCTTGCTTTTAGTTTGGTGTTTTCCTTTTTTCCTCCCCCCCTCAGCCGAACTCCGTCTCTCCATCACTCATTTTGATCCCCTCCTGTCCATTTCCTGCTCGGGGTCTCATTTAAGTTTGCCCACACACCCTCTCTCACTGAGAGCGATCCAGCACGCTGACCCTGTGTGTGGCGGGCGGGCGGGCTCGCTTTACACACAGGACCGAGGACACGGCCGGGTCACTTATGAGATTGTATCAGCCCGTGCAGCAGATACGGTTCTGAAAAATAATCCCGGCATTACATTAAATATGAATATAAGAAGAGGCTGAAACCTGAATTGGGAACAGTTTTTTTTTGGACCATATCAGGCCTTGCCGCTGTCCCCTCACAGCCACGCACAACACTGTACGCTACAACAAAGCCATATTATTGAGGCATCATTATTTCTTGTACACAAAAGGCAGGAGGCAGCAATGTTAGATATTGCCCATATGCTTATGTTAATGGCTGCTGGGCGCCTGCAGGTCAGCCTGCAACAAAAGGCCCTCGTCTACTCTCCAAGGGATACTATTCTTGTTGTGCCAGGCTAGTAAAAAAAGATGCAGAGGGATAATGCGTATCAAAGGCAGACGAGGACCCCTTCCTTCTATATTGCTATCACAGCAGCATATTAGCATCTAAACAAAGGAAGCAGAATCCCCTGCAGCGCCGCAGTGTTTCAAGTGGTCACTCACCGCCTTTATTTATTTCTCAAGCTGCACATTTTATGCTGAGTAGTGAAATTCAGCACACTCCCACCCTCATAAAAAAACCCTCTTGTGTCTGTAGCACAAAAGTGTTGAAGTTGCTGCTTCTTCTTCTTCTTCTTCTTCTTCTTCTCTCTCTCTCTCTCCTTTTCCCTATTTGACTTTAGAGCTACAGCAGCTGTCACTGCTCCTCAGCAGGCCTCAGATCTGCCTTTTCAAGGTTTGCAGGTACGGTACACCGCGTTCTGCTTGGGCAGACAATGCACGCGGAAACCCGTTTCCTGTCTCATAAACACCAGGTCACGCATACATGCATACGACACCAGGCAACACGTTAAGAACTGCAGGAACATTACCATGATGGAAAAAATACTGAGCAAACTGGAGTATGTATTATTTCTGTTTAAAATAATCTATTCCTTCAGCATGGTTACTGATATACTGTATGTTGAGCAGATAAAGGCTTATACCTCACTGATAGATCGTAATGCATCTGCTCTCCACACGTACTATACTTTGATTGTCGGCGCGTACTGCTGACATTTAAAGATTGACACCTAGCGCAGTGAATCTGTTTCACAAAAAAGTCTGTTTTTTTTTTTTAAACTTTCGCAGGGAATAAAAACTCTGTGTTGCTGAGGGAGCAATCAGGGGGAGACGAGATTGCGAACTCTTGTTACAGTTCTGACAGACAGACTTGTTTGTTTCTGACCTCGGCTGCTCGTCTCTAATGCTGCCACTGTCAGGACTGAAATGCCCTTTAAGACAGATGTTTGACTGGTCAGCTGGTGACCTGCCTCACAGCTCACAGCTCCTGGATGGATGGACAACACGCTAAGGCCGACCCCGCAATTTGGCAGATCTTGCTTTGACAGCACATTGAAAAGGATCAATAATAACCTGTCAGGAGAAGACAGCCGTTCCCTCTCATTTAGTGGTAAAGGTGAGTTTGGGTCTGAGTTGCAAGCAGATAGACGGGCGAGGGAAAGAACAAAAACCTGGACGTAGACGCTGGAGAATTTCCACTACGCTGGTTAAAAAAACACAACAAAACACATGAATAAATCAGAACACATCCTCAACGGTTGTGTTTCTGCGTTAATTCTGTTGTCCGCTCAAAAGCCCAGAACGTCGAAGCGATGTCGCCATTGTCTCTAGGTTGCTGTATGACCTCTAGGCACGAGTAAGCCTGTGCATATGTAACCGGGCTAATTTACACAACGCTCAGAGCAACTTTTACTCCATAATTCACAGACTCGGTTTGTTTGAACCCTCTTTCTCCCCATCAGACAGCACTAGGTCTGCGGCCGCGCGCAACTTCAAGTCCTCGGCTCATCTGGATAGCTGGAGGCCTCGGCAGAGACAGATAATAGACCAAAGGTACAAAGGCACGCATATCTCAATACATACATGAGAGGGAAGTGCAGGGTCGTTATGGTAGTCTGGGACGGGCCACAGTCCCGTCACTTTCTCTGATGTGTCTGTACAAGGGTGACGTGTCATTGTCCTCTTGCTCGGCCTAAAGCGGAGCTCCTTTGTTTTCGCCTCCGAATGAATAAACCCTCCTCGTCTGGACCTCAGAACAGAGGACGGGGCAATTACAGACAAAGCACCACAGCGTCTTTGAGTCATTTTCAAAGACTTTCCTCTCTCTCTCTCTCTCTCTCTCTCTCTCCGTCCCATCATCCTTTTTAAATCTGTCTCAAATATTACTTTGAATCACTTTTGTTGTGAAAATATAATAAAAAAAACACATTTGAATTAAAACAAGCACAAAGATTTGATGTGACTTTAAAAATGAAATGGTGGTTCAAAACAACCACCAGACACGAAAACTGTTTATCCGCTCTCTCGGCTAAAAATGGGAGAACAATATTGAAAAGCCCTTGACATGATACTCGATGATTTCAGATCATATGTTTCACTTTGGCGAGCCTTCAAAACAAACTCCACTGCCGCCAACGCTCAGAAATGTTACCACGGCTCCTCTGTTCCTCTTTTCGAGAGCGCGATGACGAGCCCGTCTTCCCGTTCAGAGCACTAATGGTGTCTGTGGAAAACGCGCCGCAGCGAGTTCCAGGCTGGCAGGGACGTGCTTAGAGCGGTACACTTGTCACAGCCCATCATGTGAGCGCTCCTCTGAACTACAGCCGTGAATAATTTCTTCAAGATCCAAAACTCTTTCGCTTTCTTTCTTTCTTTTTTTTTTAATGCTATCTTTACAGAACCAACCACCAAGTCTTTGTAACTGTTTCAACACTCGCGGTGGAGAAAGCAAAGACACGGAATACAGTAGTAGTCTCTTTGTTTAACTGAAGAAAGTTTGCAAAACCGAGCTCAGAACTTGACATTAAAAGAAGGGCTTATGTGAGCAGTCAGGCAGGGAGACAGTCAATGCTGAACGGCATTGTGGGTTGGGGTTTTATCTAATTGTAAAACGAACACACAAGTGTGCGGACGCTCATCACGCACTTGTCAAAACATGGCTGCCTGGGATTTTGCCCCGCTGTGGTTCTGCTGTTTGCTAAAGGTTGTGTTTACATTCAGACAGGCCTTTGGCTAATTCCAATTTGCGAGTTCAATTGTAGCAATTACAGCGAGATAGGTGCCACACAGCTGGAGAAACAAACTGAAAAGATTTACGACAAGCGTCCCTTTTACAGTTACTGCTTCATTCTTGGGCTTTATGTTCCGTCTTTGTTCATCATCTTTGAACAAAGATTTGCAGATATGCACATTTTCCGCGCTGCGGTTTGAGTCGTGAACTGTGAAGGCTGAACTGTTTTTCATTTTGTGTTTTGTTTTATTGTAACCGTTTGACATGTACGGTTAAGATGAAGGACGTTGATAAAAGTTAATTGTCATTCAAGCCATATGATGAAGTTAAAAAAACATTTGCTGAAAGATCAGAGTCAAAACAAAGGTCATTTATTTATATAATGATAAAAACAAACCAGTAGTCGACAGCATCTGTCCTTGTCGACGGACTGCAATACATTAGACTTCATATGTTGAGTGCACTGATCTAAACTCTACTGATGTGTGTCAGCAGGCAAGTTATTGGTGCGATTGGAAAAACGAAGCTATCTAACTCGAGAACAGTAAATGAACTGTGTAAACTTAGTTTCACACAAACTGGATTGTACGGGACGCTGAAAATAATCTGGACTTAAACCAGACAAGGAGTAAACAGACCATGAAGGGGTGTTAGGGAAGTATATTCCATGCGATGCATACGTTCCATGGCAATATATTCAGCAATATTTCAGTCTGGCCCAAAGCTATGCAATGGCTGCGTTACTGACACCCTGTTGTCACTTTCCAAAGAGCATTCTGCGAGTGATACAACAGTTTCGTGTCACAGGATTTTTTTGCTGAGGGGCACTATTGGTACTGAGGGAATTAAGGAAAATACAAATGGAGTGAGCAACACCCAACCTGACGCTGATCAACTTTGCACAATCAACGGTGTAAAAGTGAGAAAAATGCTTTCACACAGATGTTCACAAGCTGAAGTCAGAAGAAACTCAACTCTCATAACACAAAGACACCCTGTCCAAGGTCTCAGAACATCATCATTGGTCAAACCTCGCAGTTTTGTGGACACACAGTACATTTGAAGAAGACACATCCTTCTCCACTCCCTGGAACATCCTCGCTTACCAGGTGTCACTGGCTACACGGGGGTCAAAGTTGAAGGAAGGAAGAGGCAATTTTGTTTTTCAGCGCGGGCCTGAAATCGCTGATGGATGCACTTCCTAAGTCTTCGCGTCCACACACATGCTGGAACAAATGGTGTGATTGTATGCTAATGTTTTTGCTTGTGGCCATGCATTATCTGCTCAACAGAGCAAGAGATTAAAAACAACCTCAGATCACTCTTGTTCTGCCGAGAAAGGAAAAAAAAAATTGTTCGACAGCGTTTTGCAGTTTTCTTTAATGCCACGAGGTATTAATGTCAAGTAATGATTCAGATAAATCCTTCATTGGTTTCTGTGGCTTTGAGCATTAAAACTTGATGCGTATCCTCACTTCACTGTAAACGCCTGTGGACCTCTTAATGTGAAAGCCAAATGCCCTGCCGGGTTAGATTGACCGTAATGGTTTGGGTCCAGCGACAGATATCCAGCTCTCATAAATTGATCTGATCTCTGTGGACAGAGAATGAGAGATGATTTTTACAATCGAGATGTCAATGGAATGCCGACCACAACAGAGGAGACGGAGAAAGTCAATCCCTGCTAAACTGGCACTGGAAAAATCCATCATGTTACTCAAGTGACTGATTATTAATATCTCTGACCTGCTTTAATCTTATTCTTTTAGATGTCAGATTTTCCAAGAGAATTAAATACACGTTATACTCTTTCAAAAGCTGAAGCGTTTAACTACAGCTAAAACGCTAACTTGTGGGTGAAGTTTCTTTTTACTTTTACGTGCATTGCTTTTGCTGGAATAGTGTCCGTTTAATACACAGAATAACATACATACAGTAATAAATATATAATTCTTATTATTGCGTATGCTATTATCAACATGTCATAGGGTTAAAGATCTGTAATCTATCACAGGGTCTATTTTTAAAAACAGTCACTCAGCCAGACAGAGTCCGACTCATAAATTCAGCATCGAATAAAGTGATCAGATTACATTTAATGCATTTTTTTGTATCCGCAGGCCTCTGCCATAAATTAAAACCATCTGAAAGCGTCTGGAGTGCATTTCATTTTGCCTTGATTCATGTGCTGTAATATAACCCTTCTCCGATTCCCTGTGTGGCACAGGACAGCGAGGCGAGTGAGCTGAGTGCGTCAGGAGATTAAAACCTAACCACGAGATTGAGCTCAGGATGCAGGCATCAGATAATATAGTAGAGATATAATGAAAGTGTAAACAAAAACCTGGCGCAAGAGAGAAAAGCCTGCTCACGAAATCGCCTCTCTCACTATTGTCTTTCTCACAAAAGAGATTCCACAGGCCTGGCGCCCTGTGAGTTATTAACAGTTGACTGAATTACATACTTCAAAACTTTAAGTGATTCGCGTTTTGCCCAAGCTTTTCCATTGTTAGATGGCATGTGCAGATGCCCTTACAAGGGTTGAATAAACAAGGAACGCTTTGTGTGGAGGGGATACAATGACTGTGCTGTTGGGAGTCCGTCCAACGATCACAACGCACTGGAACTGCAAAACTGACCCACCAATACAACGAGGACGTCAGAATATTCGGTTACTTTCCTGTCAAGATAGACGAGCCATTTAAATCACTTTAGCACATGCAAGTCTGCAAGTCTACGAGGACAGATTGTGATGTGTAAGGAGCTCTTGCACTCTGTCAGCACACTGCTGAGACCTTCTCCTCTGCAGGCTGGGTTTACACCTTTGCGTCCTTGTGTGCCCGGCTGCTGAGGTGATAGATTGGTCGCCGCGTTCACGTTGGGAGCAGCGCTGAATGAGACGCCTGCTGGACAGCTGTGCTGGCACAGGCTGTGATCCTTGCTGCCAAGTCACAGAGCCTCTTTACCCCCGCTGCTCCCTGAGCACTGCTCAGTGCTTACTGTCGGCCTCATCCCTGTCGTGCTTCAATGACAAAACACACGTCAGGCTTTAACAGCTCACTTTGCACTGGGTTGGCGAGCCCAGTCTGCTCTTGTGTTATTGGCAGGGTCGCTCTTTGAGGTTTGTGCTTGGCCAGTGGAGCGTGCAAGGTCATCTTTGGTCTCTATTGTTCATGTTGATATAGTAAAATTAATCAAATAGCCCCATAAAAAGGTATATTGCAAATTTTCTTGCTGGTGTGAGCTGGTACAACTTTGTAAGTCTAAACCAGCTTTCACTGAACATCCAGCACAGAGAGGTATCTAATTAGACTTACAAATACTGCCATCAAGTGTGGTAGATTATATATACTCGTATATTAACTAGATTAACTAGCTAACCATGTTCTATCTAGCAGCAAAGCATCAATATGTTTATTTGTGCTTGATGCCTACAGTGGCAGAACTATCATGGGAAATGTTATATTTATGAAAGAGCGGAAAGATGAGCAATAAACCTGCATTTTTAAGAACTTTCTCTTTCATTCAAAAGCGAGGCCATGTCAGGCAACACAGACCCTGGGAAATGCATTTCCCAGCATCAGTGTGCTTGTAACAATCCCAATCCCCAGTCCTCGAAACACATATCAAAAGTATCACGACATCTCTCGGTGTCACGTCGTAAGGATTCCCGTGGATGAAGTTGCTTTGATCACGCCAAGCTACTTCAAGTGTGAATGCTAAAGCTGTTTCAACTGCATATTTTGATTGACTATATGAAAAGCATAAGTCTGAAACAGGAAGCAGATGATTAACCAGATTCCCTGTACGTTGTTCCCATTCGCACTGCAGTTATCCGTCCAGCAAAGTCCTCCTCTCTCTACCTTTTGTGAATGGATTCCCAGTGGAAGGACTGACATGGATTTCACAAACAATTTATCCTAAATTGCAGGAAAATTGGCTGCAGATCTTAGGGAGGGGACAGAAAAAAAGTAAAATGAGGTTAAGATGATCCACAGGGTATTTATACACTAAGGCTCTCATGGTCGTTCCACAGGGATCTCCCCTTTCAAAATAACCCACAACCCCCCCTTTCAAATCCTGCCCGACATGCCCCCCCCCCTTTATTCGCCGTTTCAAATGTATTAATGGGCCGGAACCTTCCTGGATGATCTTGGAACTCTCCCTAATGAAAACGCTCTGTGGCTGGATCCCAGCGCAGTAATCAAGCTCTGGCCTCCAGAGCACTGGGGCATGGAACATGCAGAGCAGGAAGAGCCCCAGTGTGACCCCACACTGTGTCCTTCAGTCACCCCATGTTGCCCTTCGCCCTCTCTTGCCTGGGCCTCTTCTTCTCTAAAGCCCACAGCGCCAGAGGCCACAAGCCCGGACCTCTATAGCGCGAGAAAGAAAACCCAGCAGTTTGACGGGCTAGAAACACCACCCCTGAACAAATGTTACTGTTTATGTAATCGCAATGATGTGTAGCGCTCAACTGGATCACAGTTATGTGTTTTTGCAAGCAATTATAGTTAAAGGGAAATTCAAAAGAGTTTGTTTTGATATACTATTATCTTGTTGGTTAATTGAGTCAGAGAATGTTTACACTGAAATGCATTTAAATGAATCGGATCCCCCCAAATGAAGCATTGCTGCTGTTTACACATTAAATAATCACATCCATCTTAAACTCTGAAAACCTGAGTTTACATTAGTATTAGTATTGTAAACACTGTGTGTGAAGTGTCATGCTGGTGGGCTGAGCCGGACAAGACAGAAGCAGAAAACATGTCACGGGTCCTTTCTGCGTTGAGGCTGTTGATAGGCAGCAAGCCTTTGTTTGGTCTGTTCTGATAGGTTTCCTTTAGTCTTCACTCTCTGTCCCCTCAGGCCCTGAGCCTTCAGCCTCGAGGTAAGCTCGGCCAGATGTGGCGACCCAGGGTTCTGTGCAGCTGCATGTGTAACAGGGCACTCGAGTGATGGGTCAGTCGTCAGGATGTGCATCATCTGTTTTAACTTGTCCGTCTTCCCTGACAGACCCACTGGGTCCTGTTTACATTCCCCTCGGATAATATCTTTTACAGTTTCGCAAAACTGTCAGCAAGCCTAAGGCTCTGAGCCCCACCTGCCTGTGCTGTTGCCCGTCACCCCTAATGACAACCAGACACCCTCAAAGACATGGGCACTAAGGTGCTAACTACCCCACAGAGTTCTATCTAGCACACATTTGCTCGCTCACATTATCCAATTAGGGCATAATGGGCAGATTTTCTCAGATCTGTTTGGGCAGTTCAAACCCTATGATTTTGCTTTGGGAAAAAAATCTAGTCTATGCTAACACATTTTTGTCTCGATAAGTAAGCACTCGCCTTTCAGACAATTCCGTAGGTACACGACACACATGAGTGTTTAATAATCGTGCGGGAAGGTGATGTCACTCAACGTCAGTGACATAAGATAAACTCTGAAGACTATTTTTGCAAATCATGAAAAATGGCCCTCTTGCTTCGGTTAATGCGGGACACATTTAAGCATGGGCACGTCTTCAGGGCAATTTATTTGAGTATAAAATAGGATCCAGCCATCACATGCGTTAGTGGAGCGTGTGACAACTACACTATGGTCTGCATTTGCTTTTCTTGGACCCGTCCATTCTCTCTCTCTCTGTCTGACCTTGGGGTAACCAAGGGCCAACGGGCAATTGTCTTGTGTCTCAAATAGTTAAGTCGGACATTGCACTGCGCTGTGAAGAACCGCGGCCACTCTGACTACTGGAGAAATTAAGGAGGAAAAAATAATGAAAGAAAATCTGTCAGGTCTGTCTCTGGGCTTTTTCGTGTCGATGCTCGGTCAGGCATAAAACGCTCCATTTAGATGTATTTCCAGAAACAAAGCTTTCTGGCACAGCCTCTCAGGTAGTGATGTCTGAGAATGTAGGGAAAGATTTCCAATCCTTCCAATCCTCCTCCTTTCCCAAACGCGTCCAACCTTTTCCTCTGCAGCCCTCCCTCTCTCCTATTACGAGACTGTAGCGTTCAGCAGCTCAGGTCGGAGTTGTGAGGAAGAAGCAGCAGGAGATGAATCCCCTTAAAATCCCCATGAACAACATAAAACAGTCTGGCCTTCCATTATTCAGGGCCCTGTGCTGCTTGTTTACAGTGGAGTGGGCCTGCTGCACCTGCACTCCGGATGGCCTGACAGCTTGATGGGCCCTTTAATGGTGATTCACTGGCCAGATCTATATGTGGATAAAAATGGAATTCTGGGAGAGCAATCTAATAAGAAAATAAAGCGCTGAATGGTCGCCGTGGCTGTTGGATGGGCTTGTTGGGCTCAGTTCACTGAGCCCTGCTGGCTGGAAATCAAATCCAAACTTTGATCTTGGGGCTTTATTACACGCTATCAACTCGGCTATGAATTCCTCCAAACAGAGTGTCAGTGGGTCAAGTATTTGGTACTTCACGTTTACCTCCTAAAACTTGGACTTAACCTTGAGGCTTTGTAAACAGGATTATTTGATAATCTCTGGCATTGTGCCTACAGCAAACCAGTCATTGTATGCAAAGCCAGAATAAAATGCAATGGAGCTACGCCAACAATATTTCTAAACTACATATCTCTCTGTAAATAGTGCATCGTAGCACTATAACTGAATGTACATTATAGAATGCAGCACAGAGACCCAATAAGCATTTTACTGTTGCTTGCCAGTGATGTCAAAATGATTACCACACAGGGATTCTAACAGGAATCCTAACATCTAGATAATATGGGATATAATTAATTCTATTATTTATATTTCTATAAATTGATTAAAATTGATTGCTATTTTATGATAGGTGTTACCCCTGTTGTAAGTTCTAGTTTGTCCTATTATGTCCTCCTCTGAATCCACTGCACTTCCCCTCATACCGGTAAACAAAACAACAAATTAACATTATCAGCTGGAGCTTGTTGTGGTTGGACAACAGGAACCAAGTGCTGTTCATGTTCTGACCTCTAAAGGCATCCTGCTCCCAGCCTCTCTCCTGCATGAGGTGTAATGTATCCAGAGGCAGTTCAGTCTCTATGATGTTCAACAGCATGTACCCATTAAAAGCAGTATATAGAGTAGTGCACACACAAGCACACATGTATAGTCACACACTGAAACATACAACACACACACTCATGCATACACACATACACATACACACGTGCACCAGTCCAGGGCTCTAACTTGCAGCCTGCATTGATCTCCCCTGTCATATATCATTAATGAGGGTATTAAATCCATGTTTAGGAAGCAGAAGCCTGGCCTTAAGTGAGGTTTGCTGGAGCAGCTCACAGTGCAAAAGACCTTTGCTGAAATCTTCCCCAAGGAAGGGCCACTCTCTGACTCTCTTTAGCTGAGGAGCACATTAACGGAGTGATGTCATGGTGGCTCATATCACAGCTACTGTCCAGGGACGGAGAGAAAATTCAAGTCTGTGACCCATAAACTGACCCCGAACCAGCTAATGATGAGGGATAGAGATCAACCAGAGAATAACCAAATATTTTATGTTTTTTAAAAACTCTTATTTGTTTGCAAAATATAAGAGGTTTTTGTATCATAGGCAGCACGTAGCAATAGGAGTGTGCATCCTTATAAAAACCTTGTCATACTGTACACCAGCTGTATTGATCAGTCTAAAATTCTCCCCTACGCGCCTCACCCCTGGGTTATCATTGCATCATTACCATCCGGAGTTTGGGGAGACGCTACAGTATGATATGGCAAATGGACTTGCTATTGATTTTGTTAGAGAAACAGAGAATGGCAGATGGAGGGGAAATCAAAAGGGAACATCTGGAAGGGAACAGGGAGGAAGGGTTGTGTGAAGGGCCTCGGGTGTTAGACGATACATGAGGACTGTGCAAGGAACTTAGACAATCCTGTTGGAATCTATCAGAAAAGCAGTCAACGTGGTAGATATAAACATTTTCCGTAAATATTCCGGGACGGACCACAAAAAAAAGTTGTGTCAAATAATATTATTTTCACTTTTCTTAGAGAAGAGCAAAAAACAAAACTCGGAATGTTAGGTTATCTTTTGGATAAAATTAATTAATTTAAATTTAATTAAAGACTAACATTTTCCACTACATCATAAAATAGCAACTTTGCTGTGACTAATCCCATCATGGGAAGGTGGGGAGGTCTTTGATTTGCAGTGTAACTGAGGTGTTAATGTGATGAGCAGCATGAGAGCTGAAAAAAAAATAAATAAAATGGAGCAATCCTTCCTTTCGGGAAAGGGATATCCTGAGGCACAGCTATATAGACCTTAAGTGCTGACAAAGAAGATATTGTATTTTTCCAGCAATCCTTTTAAACACTGCAGGGCAGAGGCATACAGTTCATTTCAGAGTAATGCGATTAGATTTCACCGAAGAAAGATTCCTTTTTCTGATCTTATCATTCATTTATTACAAAATCTGATGGAATCAGATGCATATTCCTACACTAAAAAGTCGGAGTGTGCTTTAATAAAATAAGGAGAAAGTAAAATAATGGCTGCAGTTCCTTCACAATCAGATCATCCACTTACACCAGTGGGCCAATATTTTTTTATTTTTTTTGCTTTTCTTCCCACTGGCCTGGTTTGTTTTGCTCTGCTTGATTAACCAAGAATGCTGGAAACTGTATGTATTGTTTCCGCACCATGAGCAGTGTCTAAAATATTTGCTGTGCATTAAATACTTTAGCAGACAATCAAAATCCTTTCAGCGCTTCCTATTACCGTGAATAGGCTTAAGGGGGAATAATGTGCCAGGCATGCTGGTTTCGGAAAACATGTCAACAATTCATCGTCAGTGGAGTTTCTCGCTGTCAGGTGGAGCTTACTAGAGGCTACGATTAGCGCGGATTTGTGTGATGCGCCATAACCTTGACGCTGAACTGTGAAGCAGCTTCACGCAACATTCCAAAGCACCTGTCAATCAACTCACACCTACCAGGATAAATGCCCATCTGCTGAGGTGGTGCTTTGTAAGAACTGGCACAATGAGCTCAGTGTGGCTGATTCAGTTCCATCAGAAAGTTTTTTTTTGTTTTTTTAATTTACTTTCTTGCATCACTGCTGACACTGTGGCATGCAAAAGTCAACATTACCGACAAATTGACCCACACATGCACCTGCAGGGTTTTGTGTTCTGGGATTGGGGTTGATTTTAACACATATCAGGATTTAATAAACAAATTAATTTCTTATAGCCGCTGCCCTCAGGGCTTCACTTTCTCAATGTGGACCTTGAGAAGCTCCAGCCAGCTGCACTGGATGTTGGCTTTGCTGCCTCCTCATCATCATGAGACTGTCTGACTCGACTTGTCTTTTTGTTACAGCCGACGCAGGCGGATCCCCACTCCACAGTCGATCCCCGCGCTCACCCGCTTGCTTTGTCTGCAATGAGAGCAGCGCTAACTGTCGGGGTTATGTGAAATGTTAGGGAGGGAGGAAACACATTTTTCAATACATTAATTTTCGGGAAGCATCTTTCACAAATGTCTCCGTTATTAGCTGACCTGCGGGACGGGGTTGAATGAATTTCACCCAGCGTTCAAGGTAGGGTAGCAGCATTTAGGGAGGGCAAAGGTCAAAGAGCATTCACTGGTATAAAGCGAGCTTTAATCACTCCTGCGTTACTTATGCTTTGGTTGAACTGGAGTGTGTGTGTGTTACCAACTACAGTAGCTAAAAGTAAAAACTTAGGGGTATAAATTGATTCACAGTTATCCGTCTGCCTAAAATCATTTTTCTTTTTCTTTTTTAAGTGGGGATTTTCTTTCCAACAACTGCACATACTGTCTGCAATATCTCCTGGCTGAGAAACACAGGAAGTCTGGCTGCTTTGCCAGGGGAAGCCGGGCACCCCACTGAGAGGAAAGATGGGCCGAGGTGTGGCGGAGTGGTCGGAGCACCTCACGGGGGACCAGAGAGGATTTCACACCAGTTATGGCCGATTGTTTAGGCTCATCCCAGACTTTATCCCTGGTCTATAACTCCACCTCATTGGCAGGAGCATGAAAACAGAGCAACAGTCCCAGAAAGAGCTAATTATTGGAGCACACAGCCAAATAATCATGCAATCACCTTTAAAAAAAAATAGAAAAGTGTTTGTGTAGTGATGAGACGAACTCAGCATGAATACCCCCAGCCTCGCCTCTTGCCATTCCTCCTGGATTAGGGCTTTGGCAGGGAGGTGAAGCTGTCAATCAGCAACGTGTCCGGACTCCTCATCCACTAATCAGCAGAGTTTATAGAAGTCCGTCATTTCTGACAGGTCAGGATGACTGATACCTCGCAGCAGCAGCGCACCCCCCCACCCCTATCACCACCCCCCCTTGCCTCAACATGCACTTGAAATCCCATCAGCAGCTTCCAAATGAAAACAGGATGAAATAGCCACACTTCTATCACTGAGTGTTTGGGAATAATTCCCCCATGGGCAGATTAGAGGGTATTTTTTTCCTGGAGTTTGTGCCATAATAGATTTCATCATGTAGAGTTTGACAAAGGCTGGTTTCCCTTTGACATCTATTCATTTGGTGCTCTGTGCCATTGGGGCCGTGACGGGTGGGAGATGAGTGGCACAGTGACGTTTGCATTTGCCTGCTGGTGTGACGTAAGGGCAGTGTTTATGTGACATCATAAATATGCATGTTGCTTCCTGCAACATGCAGGGGCATTTATGAAAGTGGAATGACAGCGAGGTCATTTACCTGTCATCCACAGTGACAGTCGGGACCGAGGCAGAGGACAACCGCACATCACATTCACCACACAGGATGATTTTAAAGGTTTTGAGCGTCGGGTGTCATCTAATAAATGAATATTAAAATATCTGAAAGCATTTTGCAAGCATTTAAGCAGACATATATTTAAACTCGTATAAAAATTGAGAAAAATCAGAGGTTAAACCAGGTTAAACCATGAAATATCACTTAAGTACAGCAACTGAAATTGTATGAGGATATTTTGCATAATATGGAATAAAACGTACGAGTAATTCTCTAATATTTCGGAGAACATCAAGTATGGTGCGTGATGTCACCCTCCACGCAAGTGTAAGCTGAGACTGAGGAGCCTCTTCTAGGTTCGTCTCAGGGTCAGTCAGAGAAAGATCTCTGGACGTACATGCAGTCTCGCTTCACCCCCTTTACTCCCTGTCCCGCCTCAGACGGATCATGTGATGTGCACAGCTATGTCCAAACGGACACAGGTGCTCTGATTCGTCCTGCATGTTCCAGCGTAAATCCAGGCATCCGCGGAGCTGCGCTACCACTCCCAAAAGACCATCTGCCCCGGGGAGAAATCGATCTTCTGGATCTAATGTCAACACCAGGGAGATGGTTGGGAGCAATGGTGGAATCTGAAGTATTGAGTCAGAGGAAAGGGGGTGCAATAAGCTGGGAGATTCACAAACCATGCTCTGTCTAGTTAATTTATTTTTAAATTCTTCTTCTCTACATTTTATAAATGATAATAATATAAGAATAATAATACATGACGTTAAATCTTGGAGGAAGGTCATGCTGGAAGGCATAAAGTTTAAGGAAGACCACCAATCATACACGTCAGTGAGTCGAGAGAATGATAAAGCCCACCACAACCAAACCCTGCTGAGCCGAGACTCACAATAGCTCACTGTTTCCATCCTTGCATACAAGTCTCAACAGTCTCCCCGCACTGGGTCAAAGTGTTACATGGCACAAGCCCAAACACAGGCCTACAGTAAATAGAGGCTGAGTCAGAGTGCTGAGAGCCCTGCTGCGGACGGACAGTGTTTGGATAGGCTCTCCCTGTCTCATCCATATGGACCCAAATGTTGAATTAATGAACTCGTGACCGGCGTTGTAAGATTTATCTCGCAGTGCTGCTGTCTTGCCCAAGCCCGCCGCACTCCATCACGCTGTGCGTCTCCCGCCACAACATACAGCCGCTTGCTGATAACTTTGAGGTTTATATGCAAAAGCAAACAACTGCTAGGGCACTTGAACCTGACTCCAGGACAAGCGGAAACATTTATATGATGTTGTCTCTTTTTTTTTTTTCCATGTTTACAGAGCTGGGAGGTAGGAAGTGGTAGCCCCAGGCTGTTGTTTGGAGTTTATCCATTTTCCGTGTTAGTTGCAGACAGGATTAACTGTGTGTATGTGTGTGTGTGCCACACGAGTGCATGAATGTGTGTGTGCATATACTGTATGTGCAAAAGTTGAGGATTTTTTTTGAAAAAAACATCAGCATTATTGGAATGAAACTATATTTATGTGTAGTGTGTGTATTTACTATTCAGTAAATCCCCCCCCCCTTAAAAAAAAAAAAAAAAAAAAAACTGTTTCCCCATTCCTCTAACTGCCCGGGGCTGGGAACTGCCCGGGGCTGTCCCTGGCATGGGCCCCAGGCACTGAGAGTGGAGCTACACTCCCTAAAATTATCAGCCTGAAGAATAAATACAGGTCTATCATCGCTCAGCCGAAGGACTCGTTAGGGCTAAAAGGACAGATGAGAGATGGAGGAGTCAGAGGATGGTGCAAGTTTGTTTGTGTATATATGTGTGCGTGTGTGTGTGTGTGTGTGTGTGTGTGTGAATGAATGGGAGAGAGGATGATCAAAAGTGCGGGGAGGCAGGAAATGATGCAAGGCTGTAAAAAGACAAACTGCTGGTGATGCTTATTTTCACTGCACTCACCACTAAAATGGACTAAGGACTGAGGCCATGAAAGGTTCGGGCTGATGCCTTGGAAGTGACCCGGGTCTACAAATAGACCTCCTCCTCCCCCCAAACGTCATTGTTTGAGTTCCAGCTGGAATACAGATAGCTCCTCTGGGGTCAGGATCCCAGGAGGTGGATATTTCCCTCATGTCCATATCTACAGAGGAAAGGAAATATTAAACAACTGCGCCATACGTTGATATTTCTGCACGCCGCCGCTGTTTGGTTTGCTTCCTGTCTGAAATCCTGTGACTTGTCTCAAAATAATAAATAAATAATAGCAATATGTCTTCCTTTACGCCGGAATAAAAGACAGGAATAGAGAGTGAGAAAAGACAGAGGGTAAGAGTCCAAATAAAACAAGGTGGATACATTCCCGAACAGGAAGGGACAAGAGGTGGCTAGCAGACATCAAACTGTCAGTGTTGGTCTATATGCGGTGTCTCCATAAACTGCTGGATGCAGACAGGCCCAGCATGAGGCCAGGGCCCCCAGTCTGCACAGCCTTCCACTGTAGTGAGCCCGGGGGAGTGCTGGGCCAGGTAAAGTACTATCCCAGCCACGGTTCTGTCTTCTGCAACTAAAATCACAACCCCGTCTAACGGAGGAGACAGAGCACTTCCACCACTGTCTCTCGCAGTCATTAACAACCTTCACTCACAAAGATTTATAGCCTCCTGATAAATACATGTGTGACTTCATACAATAAAGACACTTCCAGGGATAACAGTTTGTTTTTGTTCCAGCACCGGTCGACCGTGCTTTGCTCGCCGCAGCAACGCCGCACCTTTTCATAAAACCAAAGCCAGGTTTTGTGTGTCGTTTTTCCATTTCATAATAAGTTATTAAAACATTTATTCCCTTCCATCTGCCGGTATCTCGCCATGCAGATCATTTTGATTAATGCATTTAAAATTTCAGCAGCGAGGGGTCTTCCCACAAACGTCTGCATCTGTCGATCCCACCGGAGGACATTTGTTTTACTGCAATTTGGGAAAAAAATGTCTGTTTAATATGCACACTTTTGATTTAAACTGTGCTTAATGCTCATGTATGCGTTGCACCTCGAAAATAAAACAAAGATCTACCGAAAGTCATGGGAACCCATAAAGTGCATGATGTGTAGCATCCATGTGCGGTTTTAAGTAATCTGATAATAACATCAATTGTAGCAAACCCACTGTAGAGGTAGACGTGCTCGCGAAACACACAAACACACACACCAGAACATACACACAGCACTATCTGAGCACAGCAGGTAATCTGAAACAGTCCCAGGACTTATTGCTGCTTCGATGGCTTCATGCCTTGAGGGCCTGCTAAACACCGATCCCTTGGCTAAAGCCCCGCAGAGGAAAACTGCAGGAGAAATCAGTGGCTGAGCTCATCCAGGCCTGCAGCGCAGAGCTAATACTAAAGCTAAACATCACCTGTCTAAGGAGGTCCATACTTTATGAAGTGTGTGTGTGTGTGTGTGTGTGTGTGTGTGTCCATTTGTACTGTATATAAAGGGATGAGGAGCATGTGTGCGCTCATGTGTCCGCCAAAAAAAAGTCCTTGCCAAAAGCACAGCTGCCTTCAGTCTGACGCATGGTTCCATTCCATCTGATCTATCTATCCAGAAAATGAACAGCACCACTTTTCTTTTTTTCCCTCCTTTTGTCTGTGGTGTCTTTTTCTGAAACCACCATCACCCCCCTTCACCTCCCCCTCTCGCTCTCACTCTTGCAGTTCTCTCTCCTTATTATTTTTTTTCTTTCTTAACTTCCCTCACCCTTTATCTCATAATTTCTTCCAGTCCCGCTGTCTGACTCTTCCCTCCAGTCTCAAACTGTGCCGGGGACACAACCTGGACCCCAGCCTTCCTCTTGGAATGCCATTAATCCCAACATTCCCATCTCCGTTTAAAGTGAGATCATTAGACCGCTCACTGGCTGTGGAGTAAAGAGACGTTCTGATGAAAACATCCTGCTGCCTGTTCCTCCTGTCTCCTCCCACTGCATGTTGCCGTGTGAGCCAGAGGTTTGGGAAGAGGGAAGATTCAAGAGGAAGGTGCAGCGTGTCCAAGACCACTGTTTATATTCCAAAACATCTGCAAAAAATCCTACTTTTCCTACAGAGGGAAAAAAAACTTCAAATTGATAACAACTTGAAATATGTTTGAAAAAACAGTCTGATACTGTCTGACATTATTTCGCAAGGTCTCCATGGGTCTAACGTTGTTTTTCTTTCGTCTACTCACAAAGCAACAAACCTAGATGACACTGTGATGTCAAGCCATCATCACAAGGTCAGGGTCTTAGCTGGTCATTCAAAACACATCAGTGGTGACACTGAAATGCAACAAACCTGCTACGTCTTATATCTGTCTCTACCTATATAATCACTATAGTGACTAGCTTCTCATTTTTAATTATTTTGTTAGCATACCTAATTAAATTCTTCTTTGAAGAGGGTTCATTAAAGACGTTCGCTCAACCTGAAATATGTTCATACTCTCTGATGGGGTTATCATGCAATCTGATCAAGACCAAATGAAGAAATAAAAGCCTTTTTTTTTACAGAACACAGCGACTCAATTAGGCCTTTTAACCAAACCACAACAAATAAATCACTTGGGTGATCAATGTCTTCAATAATTAAATGCTGGGCAATAGCTTTTCTGTTTGGCTGCTGTCAATACCCCCGAAATTTATTTCTCTCCGGCTGTACAGGAAGTCAATTTTTACATCCGTTCGATTTTCGACTGTGAAAGCAAATAATTTGAATGAGGCGGCGAGGGTGGAATTAAACAGTCTGCTGTGTAACTGCAGACGCTGATGTCTTTGCAGGGGCTTTCGGTTTTGTTTTTCCTCTGCTGCAACGTTAATCAATACATGAATGTAGAGAAACCCTGCAGTACGAAACCCCATGAACTATAGGCTCGAGGAACACAGAGGTGCACCAACGTACATAGATGATATAACCATCCAGTTGTGGTGCCGTCCACAGTAGTAATCTAACATGATGAAATACATCCTCTGAAAGCATTTCAGAAAGTTTTGCAAGGGTCTGATTGCCTCTGGACAGGACTGTATATCATTATTTTTCTCCTAACCTCAGGCTATTTACTACACTTTACACTGACGAAATAACTTACTTTCAATCGGCAACCCTTGCCCTTTTTGTATGGTAATTTCCCTTGCTGAAAACAGAGCGACCGGGAGAGGAAGCAAAGGGACAAATTATCCTCTGCGTCTAGACCGGGTACACGGGCAACAACAAAGCGTAACGTCGACAGAGAACAGATCTGAGGAAAAGACAGGCACACAGTCAAATCTCTGGGCTGCAACCCAAGGTTTACACAACGTCTACGCAACATACTGTATCTGTAACTGTGCTAAAGCAAATAATCACAACAAACATAAATAAATAATGAAGTTGTCAGGCGATGGAAGGAAGAGTATGTGGGGAACATAAATCACGCAAGTATCACAATGCAGCACCTTCTTCAACAACGCTCCCTGGGGAAGGGTCTGGGCAGACTTAGATCCTGGACTCTCTCACAGCTATGTAAATCATACCTGCCCTACAAGACCCTCCACCAGACCCCAACAGCCCCCTCCAGACACTAGTCACAGCGCAACTGTTAATTCAACCCAGAAAATGCTGCAGCCACAGAGCCCGTGGCTCCAACCTAAGTCTCAGAGGAAGCGCTCTAACCCTAGCCACAAAACTCCAGACCTCTAACCTCTAACTGCCTTGAGCCTGTAGCTTGAATCGCACTCGTGATGTTGTAGTGGCCGGGTCTTAGTATCAACTACGTCAAAAGCCCTCATTAATCACGAGTTCCAGATCCAGCCCTTGAGTTTAATTTTTTTTTAAGCATAAAGTGCAGTACGATAATGTGACTGGGTCCAAAAAAAAAAGTTTGGGAGGTGGAGAAGAGCGAGAAGAGTAGAAGGCTTAGCTTCAGAGGCCATATTTGATCCCACAAGACACTTCATTGAAGGCCCAGCAGGAGGGAGAAAAAAAGAGCTGTTGATGGAATGCAGCCATTTGGTTGACCCTGTGGCCGTCTAAGGGAGGAAAGCCGGAGACAGGTAGATATATTGCCAGTTTGTTATTGTGAATTCCAGATCCTGTGATTATCTGCGACTCTCAACCTTCTGGAGTTTTTAATCTGGGGATTCCTGAGACAGTTCACTCGCTGCCGCTGACGTCGATTCTTGCTCACCTTTCTGTGACCCCCCACCCCCACCCCCTCCTTGACTACCCTAATGCTCCACACACACACACACACACACACACATACAAGCACCAAGGATTCCCTGTTAAGGGAAAAAGAAAAGGAGAGAAAAAAAAGTACCTTACAGATTCCAGGGCCAGGGTCATGTTTCGTTTTAATGTCCGTTTGCATGTGGATGGGGGTTGTGGGAGTGGGCGGCTGGGGAAGGACTTGGGTTAGTAAGGAAGGGTGAGGGGTTAGCGGGAGTTCCCCATGGCAGCCGTCCATTTACATTCAAACATGTGCTGTCACACACTGCTACTTGCGAGGCTGATGACGAGGCGCAGCTTTTTAACCGCCACCGAGTTGCTCTCCTAACCGCTGATGGAGGATTCCAAATACCGTTAGCGGAAAAAGATGGTGATAGACAAGACAAACAGGAGAGCTCTGATAGCAGCGACTTCTAGACAAAAGGAATCAGGTTTCTGCGCCCTGCTCCAAACGAGAGGCGGCTGATTGAAACCAGATAAGGTTCAAATGGAACTGTTAGGTCCAGTAATGAGATTCCCCAAGTGTATGTTTGGATTAGGTGATTACAGACCTCGCCTTCCTCCTCGCAGTCACTCTCACATGCACATTAACACACGTATAAGCTCGCTCGCTCGCACACACACACACACACACACTCACAGCAATGGAGAAGCAATGTGCATTAGCCTATCACAGGGGTAAGAGTTCATGCAAATGGTGAAATACAGCTCGGCCTTCCTGTCTCAGTACTTTTATAGGGATGTGTAGCAGAACAAAAGGAAAATGGGTTATGAAAATAGACACAGCTGGCAAATGCCTAGACAAAGGGCCAGCTGGTTCTGTTTGAGAGAAACTATCTTCTCGGCTTCTTGCAGACGTGAGTTACTGCTGAGTTACTGATAAAAGTACAGCTAAGAGGAAAACACAAGTGAAACTCAGCAAGAGAAGTCAGACGGACACCTGCTCTTGTTGGGGTTAATGTCAGGTTCAATGCTAATTTAAAAAAAAAAAAAGAATTTCAAATTTTAATATATTATTTGAATTATTTTTCAATTTTTATTATCATTTTAAATATTATATACATTTGGATAGCCAGACTGATTCTGACAGCGTGCCCGTGCACGCGGGCGCCCTGCAAAGTATATTGACATACGTTGAAAGTTTGCAGGCTTAAGTATTCAGAGGAGAAAAAAAAATGCATAATTAGGTGATGTTTCCATTTTTTAACTGCAGGGACAACACTGTCAGAGAGGCTTGCAGCAGCTCACTTCAATACCGGTTTGTGTGTGTGTGTGTGTGTGTGTGTGTGCGTGTGTGTGTGTGTGTGTGTGTGTGTCTGTGTGTGTGCGCATTGTTCTTTTGAGAAGTTTGTCACAGTGACAGCGTCACCGTGGTTTTTGACATCGCCTGTCACGCTGAAGATCTCTGCTACCTCTGTCGCTGTCACTCCTTATCAGCACTCATTTCTTAAGTTTACGCTTGCAAATATTCAAAAACCATATTACCATACGTACTGCTGCCAGGGGGCCAGAAATGAAAGGAGGCAATAATCTCTCTCTCTCTCTCTGTCTTTATCTGCACGCCATCCCTCAGCAAAGTGTTCAGAGCTAGGAATTTTCAGCAGGCTTATATGAGTGAGACGGATATTAATGTTTTGATTGTCATCTTTTCTTTTCTTTTTTTTGCCTGAAATGATCCAGCTTGTGTTCTCTATGGCAAACACTGTAAAGTTATTCTTTTAATACTCCTCTAAATTATTCCACTTTACCTCGGGGTTAGACGGCAACGTCACAAAGGAGCGCGTATAAAATTATTAAATACGGCACACAATAGTTTGGGGGAGTGCGGGGGAGGCTTACATGCACGTTTAATTGCATTACAAGACAAACACTTAGCACCATAATGCAGAATCACAGCCGCACAATTTCACAGTGCTTGTGCACAAAAACATGCTGCCTGGCATGCGTTTTGGCGCATCCATCACAATGCTCCTATCTGCAAGGTGCAGGGTAACCTGATTTAAGGGCAACTTATTGGATTTGTGGGAGGGACGGAGAGGGGCGGAAAAGGAGAAAAGAAAAACAAAAGCGAGGGATTAATCATGATGCGGCGGCATGACAGTGCCTACAAAGGCGGCCGCGCAAACAGTCGCTTGACGAGGGAATGATTGCAGGATCTGCAAGTAACTGGCTGCCACCGGCGATGTTCTTCATCCAACTCAACTTGTCAGGTGTAATCATTTTGTTAAGCTTAATGTTTTATGCAAATGCACTGGGGAAGAGTTCTGTCAGGGGGCTGGTTGTTTTGCTTTTTTTTTTTTGTTCCTCCTCTGTGTGTGATGTGCGGGTATGTATTGTGGTTAAACGTGTGTGATGTTGTGTGTGTGTGTCTGTGTATGTATGTGAAGGAGGGGGTCGGGGGTCTGTATTTGGTGGTGTGGTGTGTGTGTGTGTGTGTGTGTGTGTGGTACTGTGTTTTTCTTTAAGCAGTCTGAAAATATTTGCATTCCTCTGAACCCTGCCTGTGTTGCCCTGATTATTTCCTGTATGCATCAGGGTTTTCTCTCATGGAGATCACACGGCTCAAGTCACATCACAGGAGGGAGCCAGTTGAGCCTATAACGTCTCCTCTGGAGAGGAGAGGAGAGGAGAGGAGAGGAGAGGAGAGGAGAGGAGAGGAGAGGAGAGGAGAGGAGAGGAGAGGAGAGGAGAGGAGAGGAGAGGAGAGCAGAGGAGAGGAGAGGAGAGGTCTCGTATGTTCCTGGTCTCTCTTGTCACAGATCGCGTTTTGATTTTTTCACTATGTACTGACATAAACGTCAATGTATTGATATGGTCTCATTATGATTCATAGAGGCATGTGAATCATTTTCATTTTTTGGACTCAACTCAATGTCTTTCAAGGTGAGACACAAAACAACAGTTATCCCATTTGTCCTTCCGATCCGCGTGTCACTATCAGTCGGTTTTCCGATACTGTCGTCGATAATATGTTACAACGTTTTTGATCGTAATCCCATTTTTGGTGACAGCGATGACAAGTCTACTTTATTGTCAGTAGTTTTTAACAGATAACGGGTCATAGATCTGTAGTAATGGAAAAAGCCAAGAGATACAAACATCCCATTACACTCCCTCATATCAAAAAATGTTTCCTCCATAAATATCCAAGGTAATCATCTCTAAAAACCAGCAGAGGGAGAAGCAACGCACTGGCACAGACCAAACCTAACACGGCCCTCAGGTCCTCTTCATGAACTTGCGCCTTTTTGTACTTTTATTGAGCTATATCATTTTTTACGGTTCATCATCATCATCAGAGGATCTCATGTGAGAATCAAAGTGTTGAGGGAAGAAAGCAGTCAGGCTGAATGCGGTCTTAGCCTCGGGTTTCATTTTCAATCGTTCCACACACACACACACACACACACACACACACGTGCCTTAATTCGCTGCCAGATGCAATAAAACGGATGTAGCCTGTGGAAACCGGGGTGGCTGTCTTATCTACAAGATGATATTCACTGCCTTGCCATTTTTTTTTATCACCTTTAAAACTCCCTCATACTTTTACACAGCTGCCTGAATCATATGGAGCAGGTTCGCTCTTCTACGATCCCCCAACTTCAGTCAGTCAAAGACAGTGGAGGCAGATTGAAATTCATCGACAATTTTACACACTTGAGCACCTTGAATGAAACTCTGACAAATTGCTCATTTCAATCCCCCAAAGACCATATGCCCCTGAGCTTTCACCCTATAAGTTTAAGTTAAATCTAGTTTGTCATTGTCTGCGGAGTTGAATGTCGATGAGTCGTGACGTGTCCAAAAAGGTAAAAAGAAAAAAAAAAGGCAGCGTGACTTTTAACCCCGGATTCTGTTGTTGATCTCCCATGTGCATACCAGTCATCGTGAAAATATTTGAGGATCTTGCTGAAACTGACGTGACCCAATGAGGGAGTAATACCACAGAGAGGAAGCGGGAGAGGGAGAAACCTCAAAGCCTGTTTTAGTTTATGTTCAACTGATATTCACTCCTTTACCCCCAAAGGGACCTATTTTATATATACAATACAGTATATACAGTATATGTGTGTGTGTGTGTATATATAGACACACACACACACACACGCACACACACACACACACACACACACACACACACACACACACACACACACTCTATGTAAAATGTGGAGTTTTTCCATTTTAAAATGAAATAAACTGATGTTTCAGAAAGTAAAACTCTCACATGCAGTAAAAAGAGGTGCAACAATGAAACCTGACTATTGGACCAGTAGTAAGTCGAAACAGGATGGTGGCTTAATAGGTAAAACACAGTTCCCGTGTGTTACTACAGCTGATGTGTGAGTTGTTATGGAGGAAAGGTAACCTAGCAACTGCAGATGGTTGCCACATGCCATCTTCGTGTCCATTCATCTTATCAGCATAGTTTAGGGGGACAGCTACTTAGGGACTGGACTCAAGGAAAACAGCTCAGCAGAGGAAATGACATCGAGGATCAGATGGAGCCTGCTGAACGTCTGCTTCTTTTCACATATCATTTGTGATTTCAATACATTTGTTTGAAGAGGAACTCGCACCTCTTTACTACTGTGGAGTATTCAAATTTTCCAAAACCGAGACATGTGAAAACACTGTGGGCCCTGATTTATTTTGAATACTAATGGCATTATCTTCAACAAGTAGTAAATGCAACATGGAAAATATTTATAAAAGCAATGTTTATAACTGCGATCGGCAAAAGTTTCTGAGCTTCAGAGTCAAAACAGCTCCAGGCAGAGTTTTTTTTTTCTTTTTTCTTTTTTCTCTTGGACACATATTCACTCAGGCTAACACGGAATCAACACATGCACATATACATGCAAACACTGCCCCTGCCCTTGCACTGCCACACTGCTGTATACTGGGGTTAATATTCATTCTTTTTGCTAGGTGGTTCTGATGTCCCTCCACCCATAAGTAAGCAATGAATAAACTGTAGCTTCCAATAAACACTGGCTAGCACTGGAGTGAATGTGAAATATGGTAATCTGTGTGTGTGTGTGTTTGTGTGTGTGCGTGTGTGTGTATGGATGCACTAGGCTTTGGCCGGACCACCAAATCAGACCAGCGAGGACAAGCAATGTTGCAAATGACAACAAAGGACTTCAATACCACTGCACTGGCAACAATAAAATGGCATCCATGGGTGCAATTACAGAATTAGTAGAGCGGTGTAGTGGCTTTTTCTCATTAGAATATTACCTCTGGCTCCCAACAGCAAGTTGAACCCCATTAAGATGACCTTCACTGGTACAGTGCTCATTAAGGAACACTGAAATGCTCTTTTTCATCTGCGGCCCATAATGAGGGGACCAGTGTACATATCAAAATGGATTTTTTTTTTTTTTACAAGAGGGACCGAGGCTGCAAATATAAGGACCTTTTTGAAAAGTTCACTTCTATTACGCCCCTCTACCGCTGGTAATGACATTGTGGCCATAATCGCTCCCCCAGTAAGTTAATATTAAATATGAAACCAGATATCAATGGCCCCAGAGACTGTGTGCCTGCTCGGCCTGTGTGTGTTTGAGTGTGTACATGTGTCCGCATGTAAGCGACACCACAGTGTAAGCAGATGCATCCTTCATTGCATTGTGTGTCTCTAATCTTTTGATATTACAAGCCATTCATCATTTCATCCTGACACCTTCATAAAATAAAACATACTGTAATTAATTTTGTTAGAGGGGGAACGGGGAGAAAGAGGAGACGAGGAGAGGACTATGAAAAGACAGTTTGGGAGTCCAGACATTGAGATTAAACCTTACGATACTTGTGTGTCAAATCTAGTAATAATTCACTAGATTTTTTTTTATTTCACATCATAGGAAAAGTAATGAACTGAGTTTAACATAAACATAATCCACTGATTGCTCGTTTGATTATTAAAATACTTCTGATTTCTCATTTATCAAGATCTGTACTCGGGATTATAATATTCTTTGACTGTCAGTTCAGAATATAGGTACTGTAAAATATAATCAAACTACTGTACTATTATGTTCTACTATACATAATGTCAGTTCTTTAGTAGTAAGTGATATCTAGCTAAACTGAAGTGTATTATGGCACATTATCGGTATAGTACTCATTCTCTGTGAAGCACACCTTGAGGAATTCACTGCTGCATTTTATTCACTTTGGATATTAAAATTGCACGCTTTGGATTTTAATTCAAAAGAGCACAGGAAAATATCATCAATATTTGATAACCCCCAAACAGTAGAAACCACTTGATATCGACAGGAATATAGAAAATATACGATGCAAGCTGCAAGCTGTGTGTACAACATATTGCCTTTTTTTTCATGAGATCATTACTCCATTCTAACCCACTTCTGCTTGTCAGTTGTGGGCTTCACATCAGCCTGTTTCACACTGCTATGCTCTGAACCCTCTAACGCTGCTGAAGACAGCGGAGATGGATGCTTACACTGTGGAAAGTGTGAAATTAAAAGGAAGTGTCTGATAAATTGACAGTAGGCACCTCAGGATAGAGAAGCAGGAGATGGAATGATCAACCTGACTTGAAGGGTGGAGCGCTGGGCCATTGAGGAGAGGTTGATGGATATACAGCAGGGTAAGATGTTTGGCTGGGTGAAACAAAAAAATGATGCTGTGTTGTGTGCTCTTTCATTACGTCTGGGATTCGCATGTTTATTCTGTGCTCACACTTTTTCCGTGGTCTGATTTAATTTAAAAAAACTATACTAGAATAGTGTAAAGACTGATTTTGTATTGATTCATACGAGATAACTTTTTATTGACACGCATTAAAAAAATGGCCCTTGTTTTAATTAAAATATGTATTATAATTCACAATATGTGTGTGTGTGTGTGTGTGTGTGTGTGTGTGTGTGTGTGTGTGTGTGTGTGTGTGTATCGCCACTGTATAGTCTACGGTGCAATCTTCCATATAGCCTACTCTAGATGGTCATTTTTAAAACTGCCATTTCTCAGCCATTTTTCACACTACAACTACAACTACTACTACTACTACTACTACTACTACAACTTTTGTATTAATTCAGCAGATCTTTGTCTCTCTTCAGCTCGTTCAGTTGAAGACCATGCTATGAGAGCTCACTCAGCAGAGTTTGGATGCATGTTCAGTACAGCTTTCAGCATTCACACGCATTTTCTTCAGAAAATGCATTTTTTCTAGTTGCAGTTTGCAGTACACTGATACAAGCACGCTTATTATACAGCAAGTGAGTGTGTGTGTTTGTCTCAGTGGTGCTAAATGTAATGTGTGTAGTTATTGTTCTGAATATATGAATTGGTGTATTTGTGTAATTATTTTCCTGTCTTTAAATGCAAAATTAGATGCTAACGATACTTAAAACCTGACCAACCCAATGAAAACATATTAAATTATAGTACAAACAAAATACAACCATGAAATAATAATGTGTTTCCTAGTGTAGACACCCTATGGGATGCTTGCCAAAGATTTATCTTAAAATAAATACTAGGAATATCTGTATATTTTTAGAAATATTTAGTTGCGCCACCTGACATTTTTTCATCATGAAGTTAAAAATACTGTTAAAATGAGTTAAAACTGTTTGAAAAGATATTTAATAAATGAGATTTGTTTAAACACATTAAAATACTTAAAAATACCTTTTTAGAAGCTCTATTTGTCATTGACACATGTGTATATGACTGTACACTTATAGTCCTAAGGCAGACCCTCAGGCTTTGGCACCGTTGCCAGCATGTGTGTTAATATTGAGGGGTAAATGACTGAGACATCACTGTAACTAATTCCCTCAGAGCGTTACATCTCAGGGGCAAATGGAGAGGATATAGTGGACTTCCTGACTGGTTTATACCTCCTTCCTCCTCTTACAGTGGTCACCCCCCCACCACACACGCACACCTCTGCTTTCCCTAACACATACTGCGTGGCTGCTCACCACAGCACAGGTGTTTCCCATTGCTAGTCACAGTCCCTCTCGCCCCAACACCAACATTGTTTTAAGGCAGAGGACTCTGGGCTCTGTCCGCAGGCTCCTGACAAGCCATCGGCCCCATGTTTATCTGCACGCATAAAACTGCAGTGTCTACTCGCTCAGTCTCCAGGGACAACACATGGTTTTTGCATTAGTTTGTCTTTTTGAATGGAGTAAAAGAGAAGCTGTGAGGCCTTCAGCCAACATGGGAACATGAGATGTAGGATGGAGGATGGAAAACAGACTGAGCAGTAGCGAGCATCATCAACAGTCCACAGTAGCTGTTGCACAAGCACATTCTAGGATATGTGCAGTGCGACTAGACCGCTGCCACACCTGAGTTAACGGGAGTTGCATGCATGCCGTCATCTTGATAATTTAATTTGAGCGTGCCCTGAGGTGAAGCAATCTTTATTTCATCAGCTCAAAGCAGTTAAATTTCATTAAAACGTCCACTTGTCCATCAGTCAGAACCTGTTCCTTTTGAGATAAGCTGGCGGAGTTCATCATAATTGCAAATGTTTGCCCGTGATGTAAAGACCTTGTGGGGTCTGCTATTCTTTGAGATGAAAAGGTTGTCATGCATGCAAATCAGAGCAAGTGGCAGTAATTTTTTTTTGATTAGCGTCAATTCACACTGAGATGTGACCTGCGGGGCATTACAATTTGGCTGCAGGATTTCTTTCAAACGTCTACATTTATAGGCATTATAAACATATAGTTTCCACAAAAAGTATATATATATATATATATATATATATTTTTTTTTTTTTTTTTTTTTTTTTTTTACATTGCATCTTCTTATTGCTATTTTAACTAGCAGGAATATCACTGGCATGAAAATAAGTTCACGTCAGACATCACTTTTCCATTTCACTTTCTGACTTCTACTTCTCCTGCCTCCTACACGCTTACAGTATGTGCATTAATGTACACAGCAGGTTTCACACACACCGCCCCACACACACACGTCTACACCCCACTCCTACACACATCTCGTGGCGTAGCGGCTGAGAAGGGACTGGCAGAGATTGCTGGGTAGTTCGAGCCAACATGATTGACTTTATGATCACTTTAAAGCCCCAACTAGTCTTTATGCTTTCAAGAAATGCCAAAAGTTTCCAGCACAAAAGTGGCAGGGAATCAGACATGAAGGGAACATGAGGTAGAAAAACCCCTACCACCGCCTCACATCAGAGCCCACCTCCCTCCCTTCCCTCTTGCTTCACTCTTTCCCCCTTGGCACTTTTAATGGCATAAAATTATGGGCCTGCAAGAGCGACAACAACTGTCTGGATTTAAAACATAATGCGTTGACAGGAGTGACACGGCCATTTTCTCCTCCTCCATTAGCGTCGAGCCGCGGCCACCTCCTTTTGCTTTTAGAGAACCAACCGCGCTGGCAGGTCACAGTCGTCAGACGTCACTTCCTCTGTCATTACCCGCTGACACGCCGACTGCCGCCGCTTTCATTCTGACATGTACAGAAATAGGGAAAAATATCTAAAAGTACTTCAAGAGTGGTCTCCACTTAGGAGCTGAATGTGAACGTCTGAGTCTCCAAACATATTTAAAATATTTGACGTATACGAATTCCGACTGATGCTCGTACAAGTCATTGTTTTTATGCAAAGATCGCAGACTTCCTTTTACTTTCAGATCCACGCAGCTCGAGCAGAAACGCATTTTTCACGTCCTTCAGGCACAGTGAAATTTACTTTTTAAAGTCCCTCAAATGTGTCATCAGAGCTCCTAATGATACTGTAAATGTTGTGTCGAGAAACTTCCTCCCGTCCCTGCAGGATTCCCGGACCAGTGCAAACTTCAGCCTCTGGAACTGTAGATCTATCTGTCAGCTAAACGTGTCGACCACATTCTGTGCCGTTTGCCTCTGAGAGAGACGGCGAGACGCAGAGACAGCGAGCGGGCGAGATCTATAATTCAAATAAACAGGAAGAGGATCATCACTCACGCGCTGCGTAAGAACTTCAGCGAGGAATGTCGGCTTTTCTGAGGCCATAAATAAACATGATATCTATATCGAGAGGAGAAGGTCCTCCTTGTTTTCGTCTCAGCTTGTCCTCGCTTAATAAGTATGTTATTATTGCTTCCACTATGTCCTTACATGCTGAGTTGCTCCACTAGCGTGCTGCTGCGGAGCCAGGGCCTTCTGTTTGTCTAACGTCCCGCGGTGGGTTCTGATTGGTCTAAATGACCTGTGACACCGTCTTACTTCATGCAGTTGGCCTCTTCTGCTTCGCATCATTAAAAGCAACAGTGGAAAGGTTAGCTATAACAACAGCCTCGCACTTAGTGACGCTTTATTTCATTCATGTCGTCAATATTAAACAGACAAGTGAGGTTAGTAGGAATGTTGAACATTCATACATACACACACTGCATGTATGCAGGCGTGCACGCAAACATCCACACATTAAGATCTTTCCTATATCATGTTAACGAGGGATTTGGGTGGTTATCATAGTGAGCATGAAAAATAAGACTGAATGGCCCAGGAAGCCTCCACTGACTTGTCTACATGGAGCCTCATTAGGGACATTGATGGATGGGCTTTAGCCACCACTGGGCTCACCCTGCAAAGCTCTGGGTATTATTAGTGTTTGTGTGTTTATAAACTGACACTTAATTACAGGTGCAAAATTATACCACATACATTAACGAGTTACGGCCCATTGAGCATAAAGAGGCTCGGATATTTTAAGGGAAAGAAGAGCTGGAATTACAGCGATGTGACCAAGAAATGGTCAACGCTTGATAAATATATAAATCATTTTAATGGTGTTGTACTGCAGGAAATATAAAGTTTTGGGCAGCAAAAATTAAAGGTGCCTCCTGTTGGGGAAAAGAAAAGCTTTTAAAAGGGTTTGAGGGTATTTGTATTTACTCATTTACTAAGATATTTCTCTTGCATCTTAAAAGATCCTTTGCAGGAATATTAAAGGTATGGTTCACAAAAAAACGTTTTGTAGCTTTTCCTCACAATAAAGTCTCTTTTTGTGTGAAACATCTGTAAAAGGGCTGAAAATGCATTGAAAAGAAGAAAGGGTCACAATTTCTCCTCTGTGTTTTGAAGTGAAACAGCTCTTCAGCTTGACTCCAGATGCAAAGACAAGTGCTGCTTTTTCACTTCCTGACAGAAACTTTGAAAGCAAAAAAAGGATATCATTGCAAAGTTATCAGAAACAGACCTCTTAGAGAAATCTTTTTTTCTTCAGGAAACGTATAATGTCTTAGTTACGTGTACATATCTATTAAACATGTTTGAAAAATTGAAAATCATTACTAGAATTCACTGCAAGAAATAGCTGTTTTTTTATTTTACCAGTGAGCCCGATGCCACTTCCTTTCCTCACACACACACACACACACACACATACACACACACAGAGTGCTGTAGTTGTGTATCGGATTTACAGCTGATAGTTTACTTTTATACCAGAGGAGGTCATGCGATATGATATTTTTCTGTTTCCCAAAATGGCCTAAGCCAAGGCCCCAGACATATAAAACACACTCCTGACAGCGATACATTTCACGTGATGACACTACTCTGAAACAATCTCGATATTGCCTTTCCCTGTCATAAACAAAACCCGACCACATTTCTGCTCGCTGGCGCATGTGTGCGTGTATATATGTTGCTGTCGATTTGTCTATCCAGCATGAGTGTGAAGGGGACGGTATGGCAGAGGGACGCGGGAGACAGAAAAACTCTGTATTCCCCGTGGTCGACAGAGTAAGTAGACGGGTTCGCTGTGAGGAGAGCGGTGGGAATTGGTTGTAAAACTCCATGGTAACTGAGGGCGATGTGGCTCTGCAGAGAGAAGAGACAAAGCAGGAGGAATTGGGCAGGAGACAGGAAGGAGTGGAGGAAGGAGAAGTGAGAGGCGAAAAGAAAACGAGGGGAAGGGAGGCGAGCAGACAGACAGAAAGGAACGGACCAGACGTGGGGGAACTCTGGCAGGTGCTTCATCATCTGCTAAGGCATTGTCGGGCCGCCCGTAAACAGTCATTGGGCTTCTCCAGGGAGCAACCTTCTCCATAACTAGCACAGGTATAAATCTGCCTCTTAGCCACTAAATTAGACACATTCTTGAGAGAGTCTCACTCTGCAAGTTCTGCACAAACCTGCAGGGAAAAGGGAAGAGAGAAAATTAAGGCGATCCACCGAGATTAGCCGAGGAGGCGCATGAATAAGGCATAGCCTTATGTGAATTTAACCAGATGGCCACTTTGATCCGTTTGAAAAAGTGTTAATGTTTTTTCAAGCAAAGCTGTTATGAATAGTTTCTTTACACGGGGCAAGAATTAATTTCCCCACCATCTCCAGGAGCTGTCATTGCATCATGTGTAAGTGCCTGCTGTGGCTCAACACCCAGGGCCAAGTCCAAGGTCTGCGCTCTGTCACCTCGTCACAATGTTTGTCCTGCGTTACCGCTCTGAACACACAGACACACCTATGTTTCTTTTCTGTAGCTTTTTTTTTTTTTTTACCTGTGGAAGTGGTGACACTGGGTGACAACTTGTCTATTGCTTTATCATTGCAGGTTTGTTGAAGGGAGGAGAGGTTTGTACAAGATACACACCTGAAGGACTGAACTTATGATCTGGTTTATGTTTTTATAGATCGCTAAAAATAGCAGTACTATATATGGTATGCCACATTTAAACATAAAATCCAATCATACACATACAGTATGTACTGTATAATCTATGGGTACGCAAGCAACCTTTCATACAAAAATGTTCAAGTGTGGTAAAAAAAATGTAAAAGTTCATTATAATGATTGATAAAGAAAAGAATTCTTTACATAGTGTATATTGACACACCGTATCTCCTGCATTGAATGCTATCTGCTGCTTTGAACAACTTTTCCTGAAGTGGGAGGTCAAATTTGTCACTGAACAGTCCTGCAAACATGGAGCTGAAGTGCACCGGGACGTGTTGTAAAAGGATGCTAATCTCCTAAACACTCCATCTGTGTTTGCTAAAACATTGCCTCACTCGTAGCCTGTTTGCTTGAACGGCCCTTTATGCGGTCATGTTTTCTAAAGGTATGCCGTGGGTCAAAGGCAGAGGACGGAGGTTAATGTGCAGCATTTCACTTGTGATGGTTAAAAAATATATAAACAAATTGATTAGTTTAATTAAAAAGTTTCATAAACAAAATAAGTTAATGATGCATGTGTATTAAAATATTATAAAAACTGATATATTAATCATAGACTTTGAAATTGTCAAATTTACACTAATTAATTAATTAACTTATCTCTGAACCTGACTTTTTAGTCATATTGGTACAAAAAACTACCCTTATATTATAGCTTTTGAAAATATTAATTAATATTTAAATCCATTATATATATGATATAGTTTATACTTCTAACTCTACATTAGCAGACAGAGAACAATAAACTGCATCGGTCCATAATAACGGTCTCAGGCATGATCAGCTCTTCAGTTTAACGTGACTATTTTACTAGTCCTCTCTCAAAGAGCTCTTACAGTTCCTCGAAAAAGAATAATCCCCACAGGACTTTTAACGTTGTAATAAAAAAGATTTTACAGAGTGGTGTGAGTGTGAATTTTTGGAGATGGTGCCATAGAAGCAGGAAAAAAGGAGGTGAGCACAAGATTGTTAGTGAGGGACAGGAAGAATAAAGTAGAGGTGGTGAACATGTTTTACCCATAAATCAAGGAGACAGCATGTCATAATCATACATGCGGCTTGGTTTACGTTTGTTGAATTATGCTGAGCAATGAGAAAATTATACACGAGATTAGAGGGAGGTCCTCCCACTGAGTTAGTGCTGCTGTGCACTTCAACATAAGCAAACATTATTAAAAATAATCATGTACATGTGAAAATGTTTCGCAAACTTTAAAGGTATATATATATATATGCAGTTTTTCAGAGAATTTTCCGATTAACAATTTTTGTTGTTGTTTTTTTTTTTAATTGATCATGCAGACAATGGTGCATACTAAATCAGCCAAGCCATAATCAACCTTTGATACAATAAGCCTAGTGCTGACAGAAATAATCCACTGGCCACCTTCTTAATGAATAATTGATGCCCATCTTAACGGGCTAATGAATGAATGTGGTTTGGGTTTGAGTGATAGCCCTCTCATTGGAGAGCTATCCCAGGAGGAACGGGGCACTGGAGAGCGGAGGTGCCATCCTCCATAAATTGCATAATTGGTCATTTGACATGAGTGAGTTGACTGTGTGTGTCCGTGCATCTGCCACCGAGGAGTGACCCTTTTACCCTGCTGTTTATTAGCACTGTTCCAGGTTATCACACCAATTAGGGCTGGGATAACAGTGATCAGGAAAGAAAAACAGAAAGTATAAAAATGCATACTATTACCTAAGGGGACTTGGGATCAGGTCAGTGATGGAGGTCATTTAAGATTTCTCTTCCACCCTTACTAAAAATTCCAAACAAATCCAGATGTAATTATGGGATGGGATTAAAAAGTGACAGATGCATACATATGTTTGTTTTTAAAAATGCATGCTGTGTATCTCAGCAGTGTAAGAGAGGGGACCAGGCTCTAAGGCTGTTCCCTGTGCACACTGGTGTTGGGCTTGTCCAAACCATCATACTTACGTTTTAGCACTCTTATGCACACACCCTATTTCCACAGATAACATTCTCACCGCAGTTTTGGTGTGGCGCTCTGACTAAACAATTCCTTATTGACATGGGCCCTGGTCTCACAATAGCCACAAAACATCAGGGTTCCTGTTTTTGTTGACACTGTGTGAGCTCTCCATTGAAAGCAAAGCCACTGTGGACACAGCGATGCATAATTGGGGCTCTCTGTCATACAATACACGAATCAGCCCTTTAAATGTTTGCGCATGATAAGGAAGAAGGAAGGCACGCAGAGGGGGAGAGGGACAAAGACAGGGGGAAGTCAGGTGAGAGGGAGTGTGGAAAGTTGATGGAAATTGAGAGTTGGGAGAGACTGTGGAGTCAAGCGCCACTAGGGGACAGTAGTAAGTCATGGACGGCAGCAGTGCGCGCGCAAGCCTATGTATGCATGAGAGAACGTGTGCGGCAAACAGTGAACAAAAGACTTTCTTTGTTGCACTCTCAGATAATAAAAGAATTCAGAAATAGCTACTTGACTGCTTTAGAAAAGATCTTGACAATGCGTTGGCCCATAATGCACAGGAAAAGCTGCGGATTTACATAATCATATGTAATGTAAACCACTACGAGGCTCCAGAGCCAACAAACAAATTGACTGGGGAGAGGGTGACAGAGGGAGAGGGATCCGCTTTCCCCTATGGACTTTATACACTTACTAAAAGTACATTTTTGCTTCATCTGCTCACAACAATAGGACAACGTTTGCAAATTTTGCGGGCTGGTTGTGTGCTGATGATTCAACAGAAAATAACAGTCCCGGCAAACAACTAAATATATTCAAGTCACAAAAAAATGAGACGCGCCAATTTTGGTCAGAGGCTGTATTTTCTTACCTACCTAAAATGATTTATAGCTTTAATTATTGCAACCCCCGCCCCGAAAGAAAGGAGACGACAATTTAATGCTGATTCCACAGCGATGACAGTTAAAATAGCAGAAATTGTATCTGGTCTAAGGAAGAGGACGCCTGTGTGTTAATGAGACACAGAAATACAGCGTGCTTTTCAAGATCAGGATGAATGGCTGGAGGATTTCACACTGTTACATGAGGGATTACTACTTATATCTGTTCTCATTGTGTTGTATGTTAAAAGGGTCATTTGTTTGGTAACTGGTTAAACCGGAGAAGTTAACACCTCCACATACCTCTGGCATTAGTTGTAACTCTAAGGAGGGAGGCAGTGTTTCTTTTTCGCCATGGTAACCGAGGATGTATATTCAAAACATGCTGCCTCCTCCTCCTCCTCATCTACCTCCTCCACCAGCAATTAAAAGCAGAACAATAACAATATTCACCAATGACAGCGGCGTCTGTACAGTAGTTATGCCCTTCGTTAGTTTCACAATGTTCCTCATGAATTAGTTAAGTGTGTTAATTGCACATTTATTACACTCAAGGCCACAGAGAGATACACTAAATGGCTGCGGAATAAAAATAACGCTAGAACACATATGTGTAAGAATCATGAAGAATAAATTAAGCTTTTAGATCACATCTTAACCATGTGTGGCAAAAATAAGTCCTTCAAATTTTATTGACATGAAATGTAAAAAGTGTTTAACTAGTTATTTTGCTTGGTTAAAAAGGAGGGAGATCATTTCTACAACTACCGTATTTTTGAAAAATCTAAAATTTGAAATATTAAAATATGATTTTGGACTACAAAAAAAAACAATATCTCTAATTAATCCAAAATTTACATGCGTCTCAAGAATCATATTTATTCAGAGACATAAAAATAAGGCAAATATCAAAATCTTCTGGCAACATAATCTCTATGTGTTTACACTTTATCATCGCCTTTTCTGATCTCCAGCGTGGTTCATTATGGAGTGACGTTTGAGTGACACTGCGCCGGCTGTCACAGCCATGTGCCGAGGTTCCCTCTCATTTCCAGCACCAACAATAATAATGACTATTCTAGTGCTAGCCCTGCTATTTGTGTTATTGTTGTGTGGTGTCAGACACAGGCCCTGACGTTTGCTTTGCTATCAGCAGGAGTGTACAAATACAAATACATTTGCCTGAGTTATTGACCTTTATCTCTCCACTTTCTTGACAGCCTTCTCCCGTTATTGACAATACAAACACATGGGACGGTGCATAACCTTTCATTTACAGAGCAGTCTCTCTCTCTTTTTGTCTCTCTCCCTCTCCCTCGCTCGCTCTTCCCCTCAGTCTGTGTCTCCCTGCTCTTGCAATTTGTTTAAATAAAACGGGGGCAGACAATGGTTCTGTTCATTTCTGCCATTTTTCTTTCACTCCAAATTTCAGAGGATAATATCATTAGGCCAGTACAATGGCTGCTATTCAGCCTTAGATACACAGATATTTCAAGTATTCAATATAGTTTTGACATGCTGACATTAGTGGAGAGTGTTGTTTCCCTATTTGTTTGCTTACGCTGTCGATTCAGTCGTAAATCGTGAATTCCTATGGCAAGATGTTTGTCTTTATGATGTTCAAATTACCACAGAATTGTAAACAAGATCAATAAAGCCATAATACCAATAATATGCAGAAAATGTGCAAGAAACTATAATTTTGATGATTCAAAAACCTATACTATTGAAGCATAATTATTTCCTGTATACAATATACAGGCATATACATATATGTATATGTATATAGCATTTAAATTTGTGTTTAAATACATAGAAGAGTATATAAGAAGTAGTTCTATTTACACAGAATGAAGAACAACATAATTATTCTGAAAATGGGGCTGAATCCATAAACCTATAATAAACAGAATAATTTACTGCATCTCAATAGCAGCGTTGAATAACAATGGTCATAAAAACCACTAGTATTCCACTAATGATTCTCCTCCAGGATTTATTGTGTTTTTCAATGTGTGTCCTCTTGCATTTCAGCGTGAAAAATAGCATACATAAAATACGGGTGTCCCCACCAGCCAGCCCCTCTGCAGGTACTTCAGAGTCCCGAAATTAAATTTTAAACAATCCAGACCAGTGTTTGGTGACCATGGTTAATCATCAAGAAACAAAGACATCAAACAATATTTGATAATGAGAAAAATGCCTCCAGGATATTAGGGGATGGGGGTAGAGCACAGCGTGAGCCACGGCAGCAGAGCTAGGTAGAGAGGCCAGACCAGACACAAGCCGCATTCACATGTCTGTGTGTGGCGATGGTGGGTGTCTGTATCTGTGTGTGTGTTTTTATGTGTGTGGGTGTGTACGCATCCGCATGCAAGAGACTCATGCATTTCCACACATCTTTGTGTGTACACGCCCAGCGCCACAGACACCTCTTATGGAGTTAAAAAGCCATTAAAACATCGCCTCTTTTTTAAAGTTCACGACGAGATAATTAGAATTCAGTGTATGGAGCCAGTGGTGAGATTACAGCTTTGTGGAATTCGGCTTCATTTTGAACCTCGCTGCATCACGCCTCAACCCAATTATCTGCAGTTAAAATAGCTTAGTAAGGCTGAAAAAAATACTGATGAATCAAAAAAGTTTCCTCTATAAAGGAGACTGTTCCTCAAAAAAGGCCAAAAGGCTACATTTCTATTCAATATGTTATTCTAACTAAACATTATTATATTGCACAGCTACTGAAATATCTTCAAAGTGCACTTATATACAGAAAATGTGAATATTTCACAAAGTGTACATATTATATCAGCTATTTAAAAAAAACATATAATTCTTTGAGAAAAAAATAATGCATTCATAATATATGCTATAATGAATGTAAACAGAACGTTCCCATTTCTCATCAGGCCAGTCTAATTAGTACTAACTAAAATAAGAAGTTGGGGCAGACGGGGACAGGGAAGGAGGGGAGGAGCATGGGGTAATGAGGAGAAAATGTATTTTTCCCTCTTCCTCTGTCACACTGTTATTGGGTTATTCTTGATTGACGCAGCGTTAACGGCCTGGCCAAAACGAGGCAGATCCAGCAACCCAGGCCGAGCAGCAGCATGTGCAGCCACCTCGGTCATGCAAATTGCACCCGGGCAACCCGTTGACTATGATTAATGAGCCTGGGCTGCAGCCTTTGTTTCCGCGTGCAGCCGTTTAGAGTGAAATACAATCCCAAAATATTATCAATCCCCTATTAATCCAGTAAATCTGTTCACATTGCACATGTTGTTTTGAGCAATTTACAGCAAAATGTGTGCATATGTGCATTTGCACGTGCATGTGTGCATGATCCAGGGTGAGCGGCACAGTTGCATTTAATTACATGTCATCTAATTAAATTCATTAAGGCATAATAAAATAAATGGAAGAAACAGCTTTGAAAGCTGGGGTGAAACACATGTGTCTTGTCTCCTGTGATGTAAAATATGGATGTGGGATTTTCAGGGGCAGTCATGCTGTTCTGAGGGGTATGCATGAATCCGATACCTTGCTAACACTACAGGCATTTCCTGGTTATGGCTTGCCTCATGTTTAAACTGTGATTTTTAGAGCTGAGAGCCCAGACTCCCTAAAGATTGCCGAGCAATTCTGTAGTGTAGAGGAGTGAAGTCACTGACTTCACATGTGGAAAAACAACAACAAAAAGAAACATTATCACAGTATTGCTGATGTAGTGCAGCATAATGCTCTGCTTTGTATGGTGAGTAATATTAGGAGACAGTATAAGGAGGGACTGATGTGCAAGACATTGGAGGGCTTGCATATTTCCTCAAACTGTGTGATGAGTAAAGGAAATTACAAAACCACTTAAATTTTCTGAAGACACTGTAGATAAAAAAAATATTTCTCACACACATACAAATGCAGATTTTCTCCTGTCCATAACCACACACTTTCCGTCTGCTTCAAGCAAAATGTAAGTGTTTTCCAGGCATTAAGGAATATAAGTGCCATTAGTGGCACGGTGCTTAGCACTACAATGGTGCGCTGAGAGCAGGGGAGCAGAGATCAGTGCAGCGTCTCCAGGATATCAGAGGGAGACATCCTTTGTAAATTCATCTCCCACTGTGAGCAGTCTTCACAGCTGGTTAACGGCACGGTGTGTACTACTGCCCTGTTTACACGCAGCTTCCAAAGCACTCATCTTCCCCCCGGTATCCCTTCCCTGTATCCCCTCCATTACCTCACTCTGTGCTTCGGCTCTCATCACAGACCACTGTACCTCACCTAGCCATCAGAGATGCATGCGAATACAAACTGATTCAATGCAAGGTTGTGTGTACACACACACACACACACACAGAACAAAATGTCTGATCCCCTAGCTTTTGGGGCCATTACAGTACACTACCTTCCAACCCCTTTTTCTGATTTTTATCGTTTTATACCATCACATTACACTGATCCTTTTATACTTATTACATACGCTGCACCCCACCACAGCCACTGATCCTCTGATACCTCGATGAGTAAACTGCTCCTCCTGCCCCTGACCCCAGCCCTTTGTAGCAATCAGACCAGACTTCCTCAGAGGCCCAGATCTTATCTGGCCATACCAATCCCACTACACAGCTCCCTTTTGTAGCCACCACAGAGTGCTGAGCCCTTTCAAAGCCAGGGACTGTGCCGCTGAACACACTGCCCGAGACCTCAGCTCATCTCAGTCATCATACTACACTGCCCAACAACAATGGGCTCTATTTTCTGATGCACCACAGGTCAGATAGTCTTTCTGCTCACCGATGCATTGTTCACTCACAATGGGTGAAACCAGCAATGTTGTTGTCAAAAGAATGTTCGAATCTACCTTCAAATGACTTGGTGTCGTCATGTAGACTCAAAAACAATCATGCAAATTTAAGACTTTTGCACATCTTAGTGAAATGATTTGGTGAGCAATTTCTTTTTCGCAAAATTATAGAACAGTCTTTAGTGTGAGTGTGATAAAAATAACATTGTGTGCATGAAAGAAAAAAACACAACGCATTTTTTAAAGTCAAATGTAAAATTCACTATATAACAAAACCTCAGAAATCGGAAGAGATCAACAGAACATCCATTAGTCTAAGGTTAAGCATTGTTCAGACTAAAAACACAACATTTGCATTGCAAAATATGTTCAGGGATGTATTTGATGATGGTTTTTAGTTTTAGCTCACTGTTATCTACAATCAGCGCTCTAGAGCGATACAATTAGTAAGAAAAATACGTAAGAAAAATCATACATTAACAACGGATCATTGTTACTCAAATAAACATTGCTTTTGTAACCATGTATAGCATTTTCAATTGAGCTGCTGTCATTTATGCTGTTACAAGTGTTTCATTCAGCAGAAACATTTATCCTTTAAATTCAACATTATTCTACAGCAGGCCCCTACAGTATGTTGCCATCCCTGGTCTCTTTAACATAATTTTGCCAAGGGCATTTAAAGCATTACCTTCACTGGTGAGGTGCAAGGTGTTAAGCCCACAGCTGGGGATGGCTCACAGAAATTCCTACAGGATGTAGGAAATAATTTCGGAAACCCCCAGACCAATATTCTCTCAGGGGGCAGGATGTCTATCTTCCTCTTGATTCAGTCACTGCAAAGGTGGAAGATACATTTTCTCCCATCAGTAACGCAGTGCATCTTGGGGAAAAAAAAAACTAATATCATGTAATGATTATATTCAGAATCACTACACTTCATAAAACAGATTTCCTATATTGTACTATTATTGGGTTTTGAACAGAAACACACATTTAAAACATTTTAACCGAAGTTCTGTGTTTAGAAAAAAAAGATGCTAAATTTAATTTATTGTAATTTCACAGCCTTTAGAAAATATAGCTGTCAAGTTTTAAACCAAACATGTTACTGTTTGTCTAAATTCTTACCTTTGTTACACCTGACTATAGAGTACAGTCCCATATTCAGACAACATGATGAATTAAAGCGGAAGACACCAGTGGCATATAATATTCGTGGAGAGGTTGTACTTATTATTCTCTACCATTTATACTCGGTTCATATATTTTCCTCCTATATTGCAGAGTTTGTTTGTTTTTGGTTTCTTTTTTCTTTTCTTGTGCCGCTCATCTTTTAGTTTCTGGTCTCTGCTTCCGTACTCATCAATAACAGCTGCGGAGAAGGCAGAGTAGTGTTGTCTCGCAGTGAGCCGCATGTCATCAATAGTCGCCGCCCCCGTATGCCAAACAACCAATCACCCGTTGGTATACTCAACCTGTGTGGATTATTGACCAATCAAAGCGCTGCTCACACAAAGGTCCCCTTCAACTTGCTAGCGGGAAGCAGCTACTAAGGAAGTGTCCACAGACTTCTAGGAATCAGAGGTAAACAACCTTTTAACGTGTAATTTATTGTCCTTTATATATATTTTAGCAATGCGTTACATTGAATAATCATGCAGAAAACCTTCGGAGATGGCACATCACGTTTTAAGTCGCCATTTGCTTTTAGAATTTTAACCGTTAACCGTAAGATAAAGCTGCTTTGATTAGCAGGGCTATTGCAGCTGATTTTGACAGCTGGCGTGTTGTTCACTTCTCTGATTCGCCTACAGGTGAAAGCAGCAGCATAAAGAGAGGACATGAGACTGTCTCGAAGTGAATACAAAGAAATAGTGAGGTGGACAGAACACCTCAGACCCACCCGACAATGTATGAAGATGCTTAAGGAAAGATTTCCAAAGTAAGTGTTAACTCATTGATCTCAGGTTATTATTCAGCTTTTACTCTCTCTCTCTCTCTGCGTGTGCTTATTTCGTGCACTGTGCCTGTGTGTTAATGTGTGGCGGAGAAAAATCACAAATAAAAAATCAATCGGTGAACAATATTTGAAATACGCAACACGTGGGGTTTCGATAGTAGGAAAATCATATAAACAAATGAGGTCAAGTTGGTAAATTCAGTGATGACATAATCAAATGTGTATCCATCAATGCCCCATAGCAATATTATTTATTCCTTTTCATATTCTGTTATTAAATATTCATAGTCCCATTTAATTCTGTTGTTATGATTACTAATTAATTCCATACAGGTTTCTTTATAGGCTTTCACCACAGCATTAGCCAGTGTTATTCCATGCACTGCCTGCACACTCAGAAATCGAAGAGAGAGGTTAATGGCTGTGTTTGCCTTTTCTCCTTGACAGTGAGGGCCTTCACTTTATTGAATGTAACATGTGTAATCCCCCAAGGCCAGGACACTGGGACACCGTGGCTGATCCCATAGAGGTCACTTACAAAGTCACATGTATTTGGAGATTCCTACCTCCACTGTGCCCTAATCACCAATCTAGAAGAAGGTATCAGGACCCAAGGGGGTCTCAGTGGAGCTTGTGCTAACCTTTGTTCTTACTGTCAGCATTTTAGAGAAAATATCATGCCTATAAAGTGCATCCAATATCCTGTATGTTTAGGCACTAACACTGGGAGGCCCCTCTCGTGTTTAGTTTGAGTCTCCTTTCTCCTTTTGCTTTCCTAATCCAAACTGTCTTTAACAAACAGTCTAAATGCTATGTTCCCCCAAAAGTGGTGTGTGTAATAATTAAAGGAAAACATAGGATTGTTTCCATTCCAATAATTCTGCACAATTTCTCTCTCCTGGAGGTGCGGGCTCTTTTGTTTAGTCTTGGCGGTTATTGTTATTTTTCCGTTCACCATAACCAATCTTGGGGAGGCCCGTGCACTTTAAAATCCCTGAGTCTCGTCACTGGGCCTGACAGACAGGCATGGCAGCAGTGTTTTCACAGCCTGCGAAATTATTCTGGTTGTCCAATCAGCTGAGCTGGGCTCTGGAGGGTTAGTGATTGGACTGGCAGGAAATCAGGCTCTTAAGACATAACATATCGACTAGGCCATCCATCATCTCTTAGCATGCGCTCAGGCACGGCAGTCAGCCACCTCCCTCCCCACTCCCCTCCTGTCCCCTCGGACTGTGTGGGAGCCCTGCCACTGCGTAAATATTGGCCACGCTGAAGCTGGCAGGGGGAGCTGGAGTGGGGGGGTGGGAGTTTGTTATGGTCAGCTCTGGCCAGAGCTGACCAAACAAACCCAAGGATTGTTTGGGTTCTATAGTCAGAGATATAATAAAGATCTGAATATTGACATAATTTTGCAAGCCTTTAGGTTGTTTCTGAATGATGCAAGAAATGTTTAGTGAACTGTGGATTCATGTGTTGTCTATCAGTGTCATGGTGGTGAGCAGGACACTGATGTACGTTGGTAGTGGGGTGGTATCAGACTTTTTTAATGAGTGATAATTATATAATGTATACATTTTTATATTTTGCAATCTGGCCAGTCAATATATGGAAATGTTGCCCAGAACATGGGACATGTATTGATATGGCATATTCCTGCAGTTTGTGCTTGATGATAATTTCGTAATATCTAAATTTAAGATTTGTTAGTTGAATATATTTTTGGAGAGTTTTTGAGCAAATTGTCAACTAATAAAATGAGCTGTGACCTGTCTGGTGTTAACATAAAATATTTATGTATTTTGTCTTTTCTCAGCTGTCTTTTGTTTCAGTCTCAGTTTGATTGTTTCCAGTGGTTTCCCTTGCTGTAATATTTGTTTATTAAAAAAAAAACATTTTAAATGCACTGATATATGTTATAATATTGGTCATCCCTTATTTATTAATTCATTATTACTATTATTACTACCATTGGAATTAAAAACTTCAGTTCCAATAATGTTCAACAAGAACTGCCATTATTTTAATAATATTCACCTTAAATTTCGTATTTAGTAAACTGTTTCCAAATTATTTCTTTTGACCGGGTACTCGAAGGGAGGAAACTTTAAACTTTGGACAAAATGATTGTTGGAGACCATTTCAGGGTAATTTCCACGGAACGTCTGTCAGTCTTTCTGTTGTGCGATCATTATGGTTGGTGGGAGGAGAGAGGGAGGGGACTATAGACAGATAGAAAGAGAGAGATTGTGATGTGGAGTCCCTCATCTGTAACGGCTGCATAACACAGATGTTGGGAGTCATCTGTCAGCCTGGCCTCACTTGCTGGGCCTGAGCTGCTCTGGGGGGAAAAGAATTGGACACGGTGCTGTCACTTTTTACCCCCACTCACAATGGAGGGACATGCAAATATCAACCCCCATTCGTGCCCTTTCTTCCTTGCCCTCCTCTTAGCCAGCCATGGTGTCCTGTCTAGTATCTGGACCGTGGCTAGCCACGGAGGGGCTGAGGGAGGGCTCATGGCAGGCCGGCTGTGGGGAAAAATGTGACATCAGTCCCATCAGGTCCTTCTCTTGCCACACATTAGAATTGGAAATGATGGGATGCTCTCTCAGGCCCTGCCTGGCTTCCCCCGGGTCTAGAGGGGACCCCGGTCCTTCCACCCTTTGTCCCCAGAGAGAGTCTGTGTAAGGAGGGCGAGGAAAAGAGGGAGGGAATGTGAGAGTCCTCTGTGTCCGTCTGTGCTATATTATGAATGAATTTGGATGTAATGATCACACACACACCCCCACACCTTTTTTTTTAAATGCCATTCAGATCACACTTCATATGGCTTTCACAGTCATCAAAGTTGAAGGTTGCGCTGAAAGGGGCAGATGCCTCTGTTCTGGAAAATGCTTAAAAACAAAGTCAAAAGCGTCCCTCCCCTCTTAACACAACCAGTGCCTCTTGCTTTTCAGTTTTCACACATACATACATACATACACACACACACAGACAGACAGACCCGCAGCTCCCTGGTGAGGAGTCCCTGAACGTTTTTCGAATCGGGCCCTAATGTGCCGTTTTCATCAGCACTGAGGCGGGCTGCAATATGGTGCTGGGGCTCGCTCGGGGAATATGAATGTTGATTAAGCATGCGTTCAGCCTTTTGAAATTCTGAAGACGTGTCAGAATAATGGATGTTGAGCAAATGTCAAGCATTTGTTAATTTCTTTGTTATTTGGGGTTTATCTAGCATGATCTTTGGGAGGAAAGCACGGGGCAGGGTTGTTGTGGCATGTGCCATTGATATGGTGATTTCTTGGCTACAGACACTTTGTCTTTGATGGTAATATCGGCTCAGGACGAAGCTTAGGGAGTCGCTCATTGATTATTTATTGTGGCTGTAGTGTTTATCTGTCTTTTTCAACATGCCGCTTAAACCTAGGGATTTGGTAACAGGCACGATGCATTAAACTAGCAGGCTTTTTATACATTTTGTTTAACTTACACCTCAGTAACTCGACAAAAGACTTTGAGAAAATTTGATTGTTTAAATGCATTTGATTATTCCCTCAGGCCAACATATCAATTACAGGTTAGAGCACAGTATAAAGTTCTGGAAATCCTTTTACACAAATTCATACCTAGTTCAAATAACTTTACTTAAGATCACCCGGATCAAGGTTTGAAAAAGTAACCGAATGCCTTTTTATAATCTGGGGTAATCCCATTTAAAATTTGCCAGATCGTGCCTGGATTTAACTCTGATTTCCACTCCTGTCCCCGCGGGATCATCTGAGTTGCACTGTTATAGCTTCAGCGAAGGTAGAATTCCACAGCTATTTTATAGACTAGAAGTGGCAATGACATTACCCAGAGCCTGATCTAGTGCAGAGCCTGTGGGGGCAGCCCCGGCTTCCTCCAGTGCATGGCCTCATACTTCTGGCTGCCCATATTGAACAAAACACAAACTGGCAGTTGGGGCTTAGGGGTACAACCCTTGAAGGCTGAGGGAATGGCAAACTAATTCCACAGCTTTATGTGGTTAGATGAGCATTGGAAGGATGAATGGATGAATGAAGTGTGTTAGCAGAGAGGAGAACGGGGAGAACCGGTGCTGAGTTTACAACTTCATGCCAGGCTAAAGAGTTCATGAATAATAGATGCAATCAATTACTTGATTAGGAAGCACAGGAATGACTTCTTCCTCCTCATATCGTGGGGACGTTGTCCAAGAACACTCTATAGATTGCAAAGCTTTCTTGCCTCATTGGGCTAAAAACACTGAGGCAAGCAGCCCGTTTGCTCGAGCACAGTAAGGTGTGGACTCATAGGGATCTTAATGGATGATATCTTCAAGGTCAAAAACTGTGGTTATTGGATCATTAGACAGAATAAGATGTTTGAATTATTTTCGTGGGAACATAAGCTATTGTGAGTAGGACCAAGGTGTTGTTTGCTGTGCTTGTTGCATCTTTGTCTACCCACATCCCCCAAAGCAGTACACAAACAAAAGGACACCTACAGCATAGGGCTGCACAGGTTAGCTGGGCATCTATAGCAGAATTTCTGGCCCCAGGTTCTTTTTTGCATACCATGATCAATTGCAAAAGACGAATGAAACAAATTGTCCAGAATGGTACAAGTTCTCCAGCCATGCTTGGGGTAGTCAGCGATTGGTCAGTGTAATGCGTTTCTTTGTCACACTAGTGGACACTCACCACTTTGCCTGATAACACAGACCTCATTTTCAGTTTTCCATGAGAGTCTGCAGAAACAGCAGTGACAGTGATTACACTATAATAGTGACTACGCACCATGGTAGTTAAACCAAGTTTCGTCACAGACAGAGGCTTGAAGATCCGCAGCTTTCAAGACGAATCACAATTAGAGTGGTGATTGGGGATCTTTCCCGCTTTTTTTGGCACCATTATATAATAGTTGTGACATCTCGGGGCACCTCAGCAGACAGATATTTTAAAGATTGTAATAAAGTGAAGGGGTCATGTTTTTCATCTCTCAGGACAGTAGTAGGCAGTGAGATGCCCTGATGTTCTTCTGCTAAAGCCATTTCTGTGCACAATCCCCCCATAGGCTTTCTCTGTTTTCTGTTGCCTTCAGATGGGAGGTCATTATTATTTAATGCAGTGGAATGCAATCTGAGTTTGGCTTTTGTTACGTCCTGCCTCAGTTATGAAAATTGAAAATGTAGTGAAAACGCGGATTTGTATAGCTACAATAATAAAAAAGTGTAAAGTAATAGTAAAAGAAAATATAATTATAAATTTCTTGGACAATGGTAAGTCTTATACTTGATTGTTGTTGCTTTCATTGTGAAAGAAGGTGGCTTTTACTGTTGTTTTAATGGGGAAAAAGTAGTTGTTTGGATTGTAAACACGTGGGATCATTGTGCAAGTATTTGTTTGAAGCTGCTTGACGCACTGAGATTTCTGTTTGTTTCTACCTCTTGTCAAAATATCTCACATTTATGCATTAACCCATAAAGATTTTTTTCTTCTGCACATTTGTTTAGCTGCTGATGTTGGTAGACTTGGCAGAGAAACAGATGTTATCCTTTTGCATATCAGCATGTGTAATTAGCAGCATTTGCATATCCAGAGTGTTTAACCCACACTGCTGTTTTATACTTTATGAAATATTAATCTGGAGGAAAGGAAATGCTTTATTTTATTGTCTGCAAATTTACTTCGGTGAAGAAACCTTTAGATAGCACATAATTGCTAATTATGCTTGGAAGCATTATGTAATATTTATATTACTAGAAGTATAGATAACAATGGCGTGAAGTATTAAAAACAAAGCAATATTTTCATATAATTTGTATCATTTCCTAGTCAAAATACCTTCATCACCATTAGTAAAAATATGTGCTATGCGTCAATTAGCTAGTTCCATGCCCTGAAGAGTCGCACCATGCAACACTCCCTGCATGCAGATCCACCAAATGCTAAGTACTGTCGCAACATATGATACCAATGCCATCAGCCAGGTGGCTTTCATTACCCAAATTACAGCTATTGTTTATAATTAATTATTTGTAAATAGGAAGATTCTGAATATAATTGATAGCTTGGATTTCCCTCATCTCCTATTAATTAGGTTGATGGGAATTTCTAGGCTTTTCCCTGTTTTTTCCCCCCACCTCGATACATAAGACACTGTTACGCTCTGAATGCACAGGGAAATAAGGCAATTCAACACTCTGACTTGAATTTGTCGGATTCATAACCAGTGGATAGCCTAGCTTAATAGAGCCTAAAGCACTGACCAGACAGGCATACCAGCTCGGTGACAAAGTGAAAGTCCCTAATTGTTTTTAATTTAATCTGCTGCTTTACTATTTTGGGTGCCAGTGCATATTAATGCTCCGTCTTATGTTGTAAGGATGGGTAATTAGGTTGAGAGTGAATGATTCCCTAACCACTCTTCTGTCTCCCTGCCTTCTGTTTCCCCATGTTCTAAATTATATCCAAGAGGGAGGGATTCTTAATTTTTTCTTCTCACATAAAGGTCAATGCACGAACGTGCTGCAGTGTCACAGACTCGTTTTGAAATGAATTTTCAAAGTGTTCTTTGTTTGCTGCAATACATTTTTAAATAACTAAACAAAGGACTAATTCCAAAATAGAAAACTCAGAAGTTTCAGTACGTAGGACAGGGGGTGATGAATTCACTTTTAAGAATTGACACGTTGCCATTGTATCAAAAAAAAAAAATCTTAGTTTATGTGCAGATATAGTCTAAATTTGTCTAACAATTAATTTTAAACAAATGACATTCATATAACCCTCTCTTTTTAGCTCTTTTGTTTTCTTCAGTTGTAATTTGCTACGTAAGATATAAAAGAAAGTCTTACCTTATTGTTCTTTTTATAGCTTTTGGTCGTGACCTTATAAAATATTCAATGCAGATAATAAATTAGTTGTATATTAATCGTTATGTGGACAAATCTCAAACTAGTACTTGCTTCATGTTTTGATTTTGATGTGTGAACAGATTCAGAATAGCAAGAGGGAAAATTTCAAATTTCAGTTTACGTTCTATAACCACCATACTAGGGTTAAATCCCTCAAATGCTGGTATTACAAGTTAAGAGCTGGTTCGGTTACAGTAAAAAAGTAATGCTACTGTTCAGCAGGCAGAGCAGATCTCCATTGTAACAATGCACTTGGCTCCATATTTTAGCATGAAGTGAGCATACTGTGCCCAGGAGAGTACAGGTTGGATGAAGTCTGCAATAACTTACTATTAATGTCTGTCAATGGAAAAGTGGTATTATACAATATAAGTCCACTGTAAAACTTGACAGGCTTAATAAAATGAAGAAAACTCTTGGTTTGGATCCAGTTATCTGCAACCATCTCTTTACATCGTCCTTACGTTTTTCCCCTCTTAAATCTGATGATATTTGGTTTGTTTTTCTGTGCTTTGCTTGTTTTCTGTAGTGTGTTGGAGTTTTTTTTCCATCTCCAAAAACTAATAAGGGTGGTGAAGAGGAACAAAAGTCTCCAAAGTTTTTAGGGGTTTTGAAACAGATATGTTTTCCCAGATATTAAGAGCAGTTTATGTCCCTTTTAAAGTTAACAGGGTATAGATTTAGCAATTAGGCAGTAATCATGCTCATTATAGAGAGTAATCCATTTAAAGCCTAACAGATGTCTGTTCCAACGTGGGGATCGTGATGGTCCCGTGCCAACAATAAGGCTGTAATGTTGCTGAAATGCTCAGGTGCAAGGTTGAAGTGTGGAAGAATTCTTTTCCCCCCTCCCTTAAGTGTCCACATGTTGACAGTTGATCATTTAATGGCCCACTTAATTGCAGTGGCCCCTTCGTCCCCGAGCATCATTGTAAATTAATGCTGAGGTGGCAATGTTTTTTTTTTCTTTTTTTGCTTAGAGTGCCCCCGCTTCCATCTTTAAACATTTTGTCCTTGTTCGTAACTTTGTAGTTGACTCATCTGTGTGATGGGTTGAGAACCACAGAGTTAAAATTCTTGGGAATTAACAGTTCTCTAGCCAGCGGCTTAAAACTGTTTTCAAATCTGACATCTGGAGGGCTAGGGATGACGTCTTTGGTGGGGTAAGTGATTATAAAGTGCTAAACTACTCCAGTGGTTGAAATAGTTTTATTAAGATATGGTTACAGTCTGAAACTCCAGACAGAACGCGGTGTTCGAGATTCCTTTTGGCTTTGTTTACATGTCAGATGCGTATTTCATGGTTTATAGTGATTGATGTTGAAGGCCTATGTGGACTCAAGATTTTAATGCAGAATGGGAGCATTGGCTTCTCATAAGTATTTACATACCAGTCTCAGGTGACTTGTAATGAAAAGTCCATTAAATTTAACAATCAAATGTACTGAGAGCTGTACACGGAGACTCGGAACCACTGGAGACCATCGGAGCAGGTTGAATGTGTTTGTGCATGCCTCTGCTGCATCTGTATGGGTTTTTTTCATATGCTGGGTGGAGGTGTGTACCATCCAATTAGAATAATATCTGTCACCACTTTAAATATCTTCAACCCAAAGGAATCTATGGGGGTTGGGTTGGGATAGCGAAAGGGCTGCGAGTCCCTGTAGGAGCTGCCTGTTTTCTAGGTTTGCCTCGCTGCCAGGTGTTTGACATTGACTGGAGCTGGAGATGAATGTAGCTTATGGCAACCCATGGAATTGACCGACTCCTGGGAGTCCCAGCTTCCTGCAGTGAAAGTTTCCATTTTCAAAGCCCATCAGTTGTAGTGGGAGGGCTCCCGAACGGCCCACATGCCAGCAACCGACAGTGAAACAGGAAAACTTTCTCGGATCTGTGTACAGTGCTCGCACAAACAAATACACACCCAGTGGTCATCACTACATTGCAATGTAACATCTGCTGACACTGTCAGAGTGCTTGTTGGTGAATGCAGTGTTTCCCTCAGTGAATGGACCTGAAGTCTATCAGTTGTCCATAATTTCCCCTCACGTTTTTCCATGCTAGGTTTGAGGATGTGTTTATGTGTATATAAAGTCACAAAAACGGTATGAAGAAGATGGTATGTGTGAGTGAGTGAAAGTGGGAAAAAAACAGACTATATTTTTCTCATTTCTCATGCCACAACCGCCCCCTCCCCCCTTCTCGAACCCCCCACACCATCGTGGCAGGAATCCTTTGTCAGAGGTGTTCATCTGGAACAACTTTGCCACACTTGTTTTCATGTTCTTTTAGATTACAGGGCAGCTGGCCCCGGCTTTGAAGCTCCCCCTCTCCCTTTGTCTCTGTGCAATGCACTCTGGTAATTAACTTTGTCCTTCTTTTATTTGTTCCAGTCACTCGCAGTCCACTCTTCTGAGCATCTTCTCCCTGGAGTACCAGGTTAGAAGTTTTCTTCCTTTGTGAGCCCTGACAGGTGCCTAATTGAATGATGAATGTCCCTTTATTTCTTTGTAATTGAACTGCCAGCTCTCTGATTGGTTTGGAGGATGCCCCCCCCTTCCACCATACCCACGTTTATTTCACCCTCCTCCACCACCACCTCTGTCCCCTCCTCCTACTCACGTTCACGTTGAGGGCTCTTGCTTTGCCTGAGCCTCAGTGGATGTCTGCCAAGCCTTCCCATCCATCTGTCTAATAACATCTAGCCCCTGCTTATTTGGTGGACCTGTAATAAATTATGCTAAACCATTATTATTCTGACAATAATAATTTCCCCGTGTAGTGCGGCTGCGTGTGCTAAATGTTTGCTGACTCGCACTGTCACTGCTGCTTTCCACGGCTGACAGCGGATGATGATAAATGGCCGCTGCCGCCAGTGGCAGAAGGCAGCACAGGCAGAAAATGGAGTCATTTATCATCCTCCTGACAGGTGTCAGTCACAGCGCCTGTCTCTGCGGAATTACATTTTTTTTTTCATGTGTGTGTGTAGTAGTTTTTAAATAAGTTGTTTTCTAACCAATGCTCTTCCGCTTTTATCCCGTCCTCCTGCCTCTCAGCAAATATGGCAATTGAATTGCATGGAAATGTCAGGGTGTTGAATGTGAAATGGGGTCATAGTTTGATCGAAAAAGGGGAAATGAATACAAGGTTTGAGTGGAGGGGTATACGTGAACAGGGGTTTAAACAAGGCTGCTTTCGCACACTTCGACCCCCATGCAAACTTATTGAAATTAAATTACCGTGACCCAAGATCCCTTGCACTTGTTCACATAGCATGAAAGAGCCAAAGCAAACAAGCCTGCATTTTAGCCTGAGTGTATCATGTGCACTTTTTTGCCTTCTAATGAGTAATACTGTAATTTTTTTTAATTTTAATTTTTATTGTCATCACATCTGTTATCTCTGTGACAGAAACGAACCAAAAGAACAATCTCAAGACATCATGCTCCAGACGTTATTGAAAGCCACTACCAGAGGTAGTATTACTTTATTGCTTTTTCTCTCCTCCGTCTGGTACTCGATCTATCTTTCGCTCATCTCCATCACTGTTGTGTCTTATCGGTCTCCCACTCTTCTGGTGTTGTCTTTTGTCTTCCCTGTTTGTTTGACTGTGGACGGGACTTGCCAAAGTCTCACATGTGTAGGTGGGCCACCATGACAGATCTAATCTCCTCCGAGCAAATCGCCACCCTCAAGATTAATTCCAGACCTCCATTTGCACCTGCTAAGCTAAAGCTCTGTTCCCCATATCAGACACGAAAGCATATAAATAAATAAATAATAACCGGCCATTGGACATTTGCCGCACATGGGCTTATGATGGGATGATTATCTGTAATTCAATGAATGCAGATAAATAAAAAAAAGAAGAAGAAAACGAAAAACAGACTGGGGAAATCTTTTTTTTTTCTTTGCATATTGCAATTAGTCTTCATCTAGCTTATTAGGCCATTGTTCTGGGGAAAACAAGGCTGGATAATGCACTTCTAATCCACTTACCACAACAAACCTCAGATGATCTGGGGAAGATCTGAGGGGAGCTGCTGTTTCAGCTGGCGAGGGAAAAAAGGCTTTTTGGGCGGCAGGGGTTAACTAACTATCATATGCTTGTCTGGCGTCAAGGAAATTTGAAGCCCTTCAAGCACTGCTGTTTAAACCACACCAAGCCTGCCATATGCCACCCAGGGCAAAGTCATCAGGGACATTAGCATGTCTTGGCTAGCCTGGTCTAGTCCTCTCTACCCTTCTGTCTGCCTTTGTGGGCCATGTTTTTTTTTTTTTAACTGCTGTTGTTGTTCTTTGTTATAATGAAGGTATCTAAGTGAAAGCAAGGCACATCCCAATGCTCCCATCCTGCTGGAATTGGCCAATGAGGTAATTGCATAATCATTCGGGGTTTTTGCTCTGTTGTTATTGTCTTTCTAAAAAATAAAATAAATAAAACAATGCTTATTTTTTCTATAAATGGTTTAGATAAAAGTTGTCTGGTTTTTGATTTTCTGTCCCCCTCATCTGTTAGTCATTATCAAAATTGGTAAAATAGTCTGCTTCATTATCAATTATTTGATGTAATTAACTCTCACCTCCATTAAGCAAATGGGAAAATAGTTTTTGTGTTTTATTATGTCATTTTGAAAATTGCAGTTGCCACAAACTGCAGACAGGTGAGGAGGTGGTCATTGGTTAAGTCCTCCGTTCATCGATTTATCATTTATTTACTTTCCAGGGTCAGTGTAGAATTTTTACTCTGGTTGATGTGGTAACATTTGTAGAAAAACATATAATTATATGTGCGCTCGAGTCCAAGTTATTAAGTTGTGCAACATTCACTTGTGATGGGTGTTTGTGAAACTTACATTTTGTACTTAGTCAATAAATTATCCCTTCCATTAGGGTAGTGTCAAATAATCAATCAGTAGTTCCCACTTAGTCAAGATGAATTACTATAGAATCAATAAATATATTTTAGATTATTACATGATTGTAAATATTGCAGAGATTCCAGCATTTTTATTTTATTATTTACGTCTCATTTGAATATATTGTTAGTCTTGTTTTTCTTACTCTGTTTGTGGAAATGGGCCGGTGTGACCTTTTTAACATTTTTAAATGCACATTTAAATTTTTATCGGTGCTTACAGCAGGCAATGAGATTTAAGGGTTTCTTTTAAAATAAGAGTAGTTCATATGCATCAGTGGCACCTCAAAGCTAACTGCCATTATTCATTCTCCATTTAATTGACACATGTTTTTTTTTTTCCTCGAAAGGATTAAATTCAGCTCAGAGATAACTGTCTATGAACCATTTAACTGTCATTTTAATATGCTACTTAACATTTAAACCAAGCACTCATGCTCTCCCAGATCGCTAATTGATGTAGTTTCATCCTTTTTTATGAGACAGTATATCTCCAACAGAGGGAAATGATTAACATTGATGAAAAGTATTCATGTTTTTTTTTTTGCCCCAGAAGTCCATGAATGAGGGCTCTAAACTCAACATTTGTTATACATAGCTTTATGCAAAGGTTCCTTGAACATACAGGCTCTAGTACAGGTGCTTATAGTCTGCATTGTATCTGACGTCTATTATCTTTGGGGAGTAATAAAACCAGGACTTTACTGAACAATAATTATTTTCTGCAGCAACGCCATGCTCTGTGAATTTTAGTTACATGTTAAACTCGTGAAGTGCAGCAGTCGGACTTGAGAGTGGAGATGGACTCGTGATTAATATGAAAATTAGGAAGACGCAAGTACCTGAACTAATCAGGTGGTCCTTATTCAGCCCGGGCCAGCTTTGGTAATGTTGCCATTTTTCATGTGTCAGCCGCGATCCAGGTTACCGGGAATCTGATGCTCTCTCGTTACCCAAAGGTGGGACTGGAGACGGAGCCAATAAGCACTGATAAGCACTGAGACAAGAGGCTGAGACAGGCCACAAATCCTTAGTTTGAAATGCTATCTGAGACCCCAATGACGATATAAACTTAAATCCTTTTAATTATTATAGACATGTTAAGCCTATTTTTACGAGCTGCCTTCCTAGTGCAATGTTATGGAGATGTTAACAAGTGCTTCTCAAAGATCTCACTGCTTCCAGCGTTACCGGGGAGCCTCAGAGAAAAGATGAAACACCCAGTCTCACTACAAGCCGAGGGCGCAATCTTTTGGTCTCCAATTATGCTAACAAGAGGAAATATGATTTTTGGCTGCAAGTGCGTCTCGTTTCAAAACACGCTGGCAAGAAAAGGCAGAGTCTTATAGCAACGTTTTAATTCTCTCCGCACTAAAGAGGCAGAGAAAATTAGCAGAGAAGAACTCACCATCTTATTTGCAGGGACTATATTGTTAGAGTAACGACAAATGCAGTGCGTGAAGAATACTTTTGCTCCATATGTAGGTGCATCCATACACTCATTCATTTAACTTAATAATTGCACACTGCCTAGGCCTTGAACATGCAGTAGCTGTTGGTTTTCTCTATGGTGCCACCGCTTTAATGACAACACTGTTGAATAACGAGTGGGAAGGTACTGTGGGTTGTAGTCGGGCAGACACCTTCAGTATCAGTCATTACTGCTGCCTTACCTGTCCCTGAGCTTCTCCCCACATTCAAACCAAAAACACTGCACACCTCTCAAGGTGTCTTTGTGTTCAAAGAGCACTGCAGCCACAGGTTCTGTCCTTCCTATTAAGGGCTGCATTTCCACAGTCCTTCAGGTATGTCATGTTGTTTCCTATGGCTTTGCCTCGGTAATCATTCTATGATTAAAGCGCTGCATTGTCTGCAGCTTGGGCAGAGTGTCTGCTGCTTTTTTTTTTATTCGGAGATGAGAGACTGCAGTTGTCCGTTTGACATAGACAAAGGCAACTCGGCTTGGCTGCATAATGGGCAATCTCTTGTTCCTGTGGGAAAGGTTATTGGGAAGCAGTGCTTTCAAAGACCAGTTTGCACAGGGATTGTCGAAAGCCGGGTCAAGGTTTGAAAACGTAATCATATCGTTATTAAAGACATTATAGTCATTATTTTCTGTGTGACGTCAGGCGATTTCAGACTAGCTGTGTAATGTCAGTGCCATATCCTTAGGCTCTTTGAAAAACGTCTGTACTTGCTGAGATTTAGTCCAAAGGTTTATAAACTACACTATAAGTTCCTATCGATGCCATAGTCTGCTTTTTGTTAAGTCTAATTCCTTTTTTTTTTTGGTTTTCAATCTATGTAAAGGTGGATCTGTCTCCTGCACTGATGGCTCGTATTATCCTGGACAGATTCCTCCAGGACCTGGAGGGTGGAATGCGTGAGTAACACTTTTCCATTTCCCATTCTCTCCTTTCTATCATTCCCCCATCCTTCTTAATTGTAGCACTTTGTCTTTTGAATCTCTTTCTGTTTAAGTCCCAATTCCAGCCTGAGCCGCTGTACTTTCAGCCTGTCGAAGCCTAATGAGAGACAGACCACATTTAGTAGTAGCTGCATCCCAGGGCACATGACTGGCAATTAAGCACTAGGAGGACCACCCACCTCTCAACTGCAGTCCGGATCAATGCTAGCTCACCTCATCAGTGTTATTTATAACACCCTTGATTTCTCCCCTCACCTTCCTTTATCCCCCAATGCATCCATCTGCCCCCCCACCGGCTCTTCTCTTTCCTCACCCCCTTCCCCACCACTTTCTCTGTTTCTGTCGGTATCCACTGAGGAAAGTGAGTTGAGGAAAAGTGTGGTAGAAAGAGCAAACTATTTCTCTGTAGCGCTGATCGATATCCCGATGCAAATATTTAGTTAAATGCATCACATTGTCCAGAAATTGGGCACGAGTGCTGTGTTCTAGTTACATTCTATCACGTGCACATTCACTTCACTGTTACAAATGACTTCTGTCCTGGGCAAAACGGTTTGGCACAGGTATTGGCAATTACATTTTCATTTTTTTACAATTTTCTTTCCTTTTTTTAAAAAAAAATAGGCATATCCCAAACATGTGTGTGTGTGTGTGTGTGCATGCGTGTATATATATATATATATGCGTGTGGGTGCAGTAGTCAGTGCTTTGAGAGTGAATCGCGTGATGTCAAAAAGACGTGATTCCAATTTAATCAAGAAAGAGATTAAAGTGGATGTGTGTTATTTTCAACTTCGCCACAGCACAGCCATTTGTCAAAGTCAAAGACGTGATTGCTTTGGACCCACCGTTATCCACTGCCTGTCAAAATACTAGTCTGAGCAGCTTGTAGAACGGGGCATTCATCCAGGAGAAGTACTCCGTCTCAGATAATAGCACACTGCATCCCTCCATCTCCATACAGTGAGAACATGCTTTATTATTGCTCCGAATAGATCTGTAGCAGATGAAACTTCCTGGATGATCTTTGATTAATTTCAAAACAGTGTTGTAACCATCATGTTGTAGGCATCTCACTGTTTGCAAGCGAGTGAGTAATGTCATGGTCGCGGCTCTTCTCGTGGACAGAGTGATTTCACAGAGTGGAGATGGCTTTTACAGGATAATCAGAGATCCATGTCAGCCCAGCTAAGGTCACATGCTTCCGACAAAACCAATACGAATTTGATGAGATTGAAATTCACTTAAACTTTTATCTGTTAAAATAGTTAGACTGTTACCTGTTACGCAAGTATAAAACATTTCCAACGAAGATTTCATTATGCAGCGCCTCGCCGCTGTTGCCAGCTATAAAGTCAGCGGCTGTGAGGGTGACTTTTGTTTTTAAAGAGCGTCTCTGCCATCTCCTTGTGACCTGCTTGGCCTTTGCAAATGAATTGCTGCCCGCCTGGGCAGCACGGTCAAATCACCCAATCTCCCTCTGTGTATATTAGACTCCATTAATGTGTTTCCATTATGAAACAATGCAAGGATAATTGTCTTTGTTGGCAATTAGCTAACAGGTTGGTTCACTGCTATTGGCAGGCATATCTGTCATGGCCCACTACAAGTCCTGGAGTGTGCTGCAGCGTGCACGTATGTGTATTTGTGTGTTTTTGTCCGACTCCATAGGGAGGGCAGGCAGGCGCACTGCAAAGATCAATAGACTTCTATATAAGGGACATTACCCCCAACTGGGTGAGTGGCTTGCCTTTGCCTAGCACCATCGTTTTTTTTTTCTTTTTTTATTCCCCTCTCTCTCTCCCTTTGCATTTAAGAGACACAGGAATGGGGCCTTTGGGACTGTGGAATATATGTACAATCACTAGTGCTGGATCAATACAGAGTTTTAAATTGTTTTCTGTCCCTTCCTTGTTTTGTTTTGCTCTCTTGTTGTAGTGACCCCCCCCAGCCCTTACCCCCCCTAACCCCCCCTCTTGCCTCTGCACTACCCACACACACACACCACCGCACCTCAACATGACGCCACCGCCAAAGAGCTGCCTCCACCATCTCCTCGCAGCAAAAGTATTGGAGAGAGCATCGGTCAAGCAGAAGGAAAGACTATCTGGCTTTTGTAAATAAATCAATACATTCAAAGCAGTTTATCACATATTGAATATGATATCAACATCCATAATGCTCCTTGTCTTATGAGAACAGACTGGGTAGATGGGCAAGGAAAGGTCACATGTGCACTTGACGCTGTTTATATCCAATTTTTGCTGGACACTGGAAGGCTATGCGATTTATGTTTTGGAGGATTTACACTGCAGCCTTCACCGCTTGAGATGACTTGATTTTATTTTCCTCAAATGTTACGTTTTTCTTCATGGATTTATTTTAATGTCCTATGCTACATACAGTATGTGTTTTAAACATAGGCAAGAATGTTAAAGATTATTTTTTAGCACGTGTGTTTAGTTATCATTTATTTTCACTAGATTTTTACTCCTTATTGCTGTTTTGTTTTGTATTAATAATTTTTTTTATATTAACCTCCTGCCTCAAAAAACTAGTGCCCATCGTACGTCCCAAAATATTTTCATTAAGGTGTTTATTTCTACGTTCACAGACTTCACTTTAAAATATAAATAAGTATACAATTTATGTAATTTATAAATCATATGTAATGTTAGAAAATTGAACTTTGAATTGAAACATATTATTCTCACAGTATAAAGTACATGATTTTATTTTTAAATAATATGAAATAAATAATGGGGCAGATCTGTGAATCAGTAAAGTTTAGTAATCAAAACTGAAATAACATTTATGGTTCAAAATAATCTGCAAGAAATATTCACTATAGACATTGAACATATTTGAAATGATGTGAACAGATATAAGACCTGGGATTTAACCTCCATGATGTGTTCACCACATGTCTCATGATGAGTGCTGTAAATGATGACATTACTATTTACAGGCCATATTGTTATTCCAACACCACTAACTCCTTAAGTCACTTACAGACACAATGGGGGAGCTGCTGCTCTTTCTCATCCCCTTCCTGCTATCTCTTCATCTTTCCCTCTATTCCTCCTTTGACAGGAGTTGATGTGCCTCTAGATTTAGACATACTTTTTGGAGGAGGCAATTTTGCCAGCTATTTGACCTTTTCCATTTTCCCAAGGCCCAGCTCCAGATTAGATTGCCGCTCCATGTTTTGTAACTATGTGATTCGACCGCCTTTAAGATTTATTGTCACATTCCTTTACAGAAGCCTTGTACGCGAGGTTATGAATGTCCCGTGTTTGATGTTAACGCTGTGAGAATGTTAGTATCTGCGATGATCCTGTGGTTCCTCGTCAGAATTCATAATAGCGGCAGCGTTTTGCAGATCAGAGGTGTTGATAACTGATATTGTGTTAGGTCCTGTCCGGTAAAAACTCAACTTACTATTTTCTGCGATTGTTAAGGTGCCTCCTCACATGTCTTCAAGTGCTTCTCTCCTCTTTCCCTCACCTCTCCACTGTGGTGGAGCTGATGTTTATATGTAGCCTTTTTTTTTTTTTCAAATAATGAGAGCGAGGGCACTTCATTAGCAAGAAGGGAGGGAATAAGGAGGCGAAGGCAGCATGAGTGTTGCGGTGCTTTTGTGTATGCGTGCAGGGGGTGGGTGCAGGGGAGGTAAGCATCAGCATGGCACTTCACTTGACAAGTATACTAATTACTCCTTTTCAGAAGAGAAGCTCCAGTCAGCCTCTGCCACAGTCTAATGGCCTGACCCAGCAAGGCTCTCTTCATAGCAGCGCCTTCCCAGATCTACTATTACTACTGCTACACACACACACACACACACGCACACACACACAGAGGGGGAGAGAGAGAGAGAGAGTCCTATCTCACCGCTATCAGGGCGAATCAGGTGGAAGCAGATCAGTTCTGCCCCAGTAACCTCTTCAGGGACTGGGCTCCTCCTGCACAGGAGATACCACCTCATATCATCAACTAGCACACACACACACCACCATCGATATCTTTAAAAACACACACACATACACACACACACGTTCTTTTTTACCCTTTCCTCTCATCTCTCTCTCTCCTCTCTTTCTCTTTCCCATCCTCTGTTTTTTTCAATACTGCAGGATAAATTTAAAAGGAGTAAATTGGAAAATCAAATGAGGGCTTTAGGCAGCCACAGAGATTTGCAGAGCTGTCGGCCAGCGTCGGGGAGCCTCATCCATCATGTCCCACAAGTAGTCAATTCCTCTAGTATCTGTAAATGTTTTCAGATATTAGCCAATTTATATGCTCCGAGATTCATCATGGAAAATCAGCTTTAGCGGCGCACATTATCAGGACCTGTCTCTCCCTTGCTCCATGAAGTTTGATGAACGAGTGCCCCTCCACGGCTCAATGGCTTGTGCATGGGGAGTGGGGGGGGGCATATAGAGGAAATGGGTTGCCCCCCCAAACCGCGGAAAGAAAGTGGGTTTTTTAATTAATAAACAAACTTGCAGAGGAGCTCATCAGTGTCAGGGGCAATAACAATCGTCATCCGTTACTGTTTATTACGGTCCTCCCTCAACAAATGCTGCTATCTAATGAGGTTTCTCGACATTTTTTTTTCCTGTGTTTTAGATAATGACTTTTTCATCCTCGTGGAGAAAAGAAGAGTGTTTACAAATGACACAAGTAAGCAATGAGGAATCACGCCAAGGTTGCGTCGCTCCTACCTTGTTTTGTATAGTTTATCATGTTTTGGAATTGCATATGAAAACAGGCTCGTGATTTGTTTACACTGGTTGTTTTCTTTAGCAAATCCCAACGGAGGCGTCGCGTTTCACATCTATTATTCTCCTCCTCGCTGTTTTTTTTTTCTTTTCAAATGTTGACGATCTGATGCGGCACCTTAGTCAGAATTTATACCAACATGGGACAATTACAGTAAATTTTGTGAATGTTTACAAGGTGCAAAGTCGTGCTGCAGGGCTTTGTTTCCCCGTGTCTGCTGCTCTTCAGATTATGCTCTTTTTATTTTTCCGCACGTGTTTTATATGCGTGTCTGTGCGTCCGTGTGGGGTGTATGTGTGTATATAAAGAGCAGAGTGCGTATGTGTGGCGGAGAAGAGCTCAGGGTGTCATAGAGGAGTCTTGCCGTGCAAGGCGGGGACATCTCTAATAAATGTATGCTGATGTTGGAGGCTGCAGCGATGCGAGGGATGCTCGGGCCCTGTTGTTATTTACTGCTGTGTTTGTGCACAGCAGCGAATCCCGGGCCTGCAAATGGCATTACAGCCCGTGATGAATGAGCATTAGGGTAAACTCATTTTAAAAGCATCCTGATTTATTAGCGGCCTGGCCTTCCATTTTCATCAGGTCAATGCTTGGCTGAAATTCCACAATGTCAGCGCCAAGGTCACCTTTTTATGGCTATTTTTAACCCCACTGCACGTATAGAGCAGGAGAAAGGATCCTGTCACTTATTATGGCCATCTACCAAAAATATCAAGGGCCTGTAGAGACAAGGGGGGGCGGGAGAGAGAGGCAGAGAGAGAGAGAGAGAAGTCTAGTCTTGGAAGTGTGTGTTTGTGCGTGTGTGTGTGTGTTACGTGAGAGACCAAAATGTGTTGGTGGTCAACCTCCAATTATGAGCACTAGTAAGACAAGAGCTTTAATGGCTGCCGTTTGCCTTCGGGGAGGTTTATTACACGCCACTGTTTTGCAGAAGCAGCTTCAAATCTATAAAACGACCATTAGGAAGAGGGAAAAAAATCAATCAAAATGCCATTAAAGTGGAATAAGTTGCCAATATTGCTGATGTGGTTGCAGGTCCTTTGATTTTCCTTCAGATTATTAGGCACAGTCGAGTAGTGACTTTGTTAAGGGAAACCAGTGTTGTTGGGGAGTAATATGTCTCCTGGCTTCATAAAGTTTGCTGCCTCATATTTCCCGCTTTATTGATTATCCATTATCATTTGTCACGAGGTGTCCTAACTCAAGGGGAAAATATAACCCTCTTTCTTCACCGCCGCCTGCTCTGCACAGGAGCACGGTATGGATCTGCGTGTGAAGGTACCAATCTCTGAGAAAAATGAGCAAAGAAATAAAGCACAGCCCTGTGCCTTGCAGCTCTAAGAGGGAGTGCGGGGTTACGGCGCAGGCTGGGGGAGTACCATCACCTCCCCTCAAACGGAGCGGAGGTGGCAGAGAAAGATGGAGACAAAGGAGGAAATACAGAAGGAGAGGAGGGAGCTCTGACTGTGCTTTGTTCTTCCTCTACCCTCCTCCTTTTATTTCATCATAGGGTCGATTATGTATCGCAGCGCTGTTTGTCCTTGCTGTGGTGGTTTTCTCAAGGAGTAAGGCCTGTAAGAGTGGGAGACGGGACAGGAAGAAGGGGTCTCAAGGTGTTCTTAAATGTTCTTTCAAATGCCTTTCTGTTAACGTGCTAGCCTGTGTTTAGAAATATACACCACCTCGCCTCACCCAATATTTACCTCACTTTTGAATACAGCTTCAAATAAGCTGACAATAAGATGACATGTGATAAACAGTGTGCGCTGATTCCTGGATGAGCATGGAAAAAAATACACACACACACACACACACACACACACACACATACATACATATATACATATATATGTGTGTGTATACATATATATCACTAAAATTGCGTGTCTCGAACCATTTCGTCACACAATGATACAATCCATTTAATCCACATCTTTTTAAGAAATGACTTAGGGTTTTCTTTTTTTTTTTTTTGCTGTTGCAGTAGCAGAGAATCAATCCGGCAGGCTTTTCTTTCTGATTTATAATGTTAGTCGAGCAAGAATGGGGATAAGAGATGCAGAATAGTCAGCGTTCATAACATAGATAAACTACATGGGGCTCCTGTGCTCTGGACTGAAACATTTAGATATAGAAAAGTCTCTATAGACATCAAGCGGCTGTCTAATGGACTCGTGTGAAAATACTGCCCTAACAGTGACATGGTGAATTACAGTCAGTCAGTCCTGTATTTTGGTCTCTATATTTTAATTGTTTGCTTTTGTGGCATTTGCGTGTGATATGACAACTAGAAAAGCGCTGACATTTAATGTCATTTCCACAATCATATGTTTGTTTTGTGTTTTGTTTTGTTTGTCCTCAGCCTCTAAAACGGTCCTCAACGGCATGCTGAAGGAGCCATCGTTAATTCCAGACCCAATATTGGCCAATAACATCTACCGAGTAAGAGTTTTACATTTTTAAATTCAAAATGAAACATGTTAAGAAATAATTTCTACATTTGTTTTAACGGTGTCAAATAAAAGTTTGTAGCCCTACACTTTACACATTATAAATGCACCCCTGATGTATGGTTTTAAATGTAGTAACAGGCTGACAAACAGCATTAGCCACTAATTGCTGATCAGCGCTGGTGGTAATGCCTGCCAATCTGCCAGCATCTCCCATGTTTTCTTTTTTCCTAGCGCACTGTATGGGCTTCCTCCACCTCACCCCACCCACCCGCTTTTGCACGCCATAATATTTCTTCCCTCTCTTTTTCAGTGCACAATAAATGACTGCTGTTATGGACCGCTGGTAGACTGCATCAAACAGTATCCTATCCCATAAAATTTTAAGCCTGAAATTGACGAGGAGCTATTGAAGGGGATGAGATGTGTCTGGCTTCACCTGACATAAAAGTTCTGCTTCACAGGGGAAGTGTTTCATTCCGCCTGCCACCCCGCTCTCGCCGATACAGGGGCCGGGGAAGGCGATGGAGGAAAAAGGAAGAGGAAGAGGATAGACTGATCTGAATGCGTCTCCGTGTGCACGCAGTGGATCAGACTCAATGTTCTGTGATACTCGGGGAAAAGAAAAATTGCATTCATAGGTCTGATGTGTTCTTTTGTTTGGCATTTTATTAAAGCCAGATGATTTGATATTTTATGTATGTAGTTCTGACAACCCTCATGCCAGTACCACGGAGAGTTCTGGGCACATCACTTCAACTCAACCCTTAATTATGATGGCACATTGATTTTATTTTATTTATTAATAATTCGTACTTGTACACTCTCCCCTGGGGCTTTAATATAGAGTCACAGACTATGTAGTGGCAGCCAGCTGGCTTTAAAACCAACTATGTCAGGGGGAGGTGACTTATTTGAATGGGTGTACATGTGTACGTCTGCGTGGCCCCGTAGCTTTTCAGGCTCTGTCTTGTGGCGGGGCTGGCTTGTTCTGTTCATAGCCAGTGAACCCTGTCCTCTCTTGCCCTCCTTCCACACCCCCCACCCTTACCTTTCTTTGGCGGCGTCAGCTGAAAGTCGGTTGCTCTCCCTCTCAGAGAGTTCATCATCACTGGCCCACAAGCGAATGCTTTCAAAGAGCTCTAGCCACACATGAGAGGGATTGCGCTGACCACATCAGGGAAAGTGCGTATTAATTAGAAGCCATGTTAAGTGATTAGACGTTTTTATTTATCAATCTCTTTAGTTTGACAAGTTCTGCATATGACATCAGGCTTTCTGTGGGATAAAGCATCGGGCATACTGATGCATAATGGCTTTTAATCTAAAAGCATTTTTTTCTTTAGAAGATTTCAGAAGGATGAGTTGAGCAGCTAGTCCAGGCACTCTACGAATTTTGCCAAATTGGCATTTGTTCGTCCTCCTCATTTTTGTAATGCACTTTGGAGATTTGTTGTGAAAGTGAATGAGGGTTGACTCAAAAACTTTATGCATCGCCACCTGAAGTGCATTTCAATTTGCATAGTGAGCCAGGTGAGTTAAAGCAGATTCTAAACTTTGATGTTAACTTTGAGAAACAAGTTTTCATCTTCTCATATCAATAATTCTCATATCAATAATAACAATAAGCATTGTTACATATAGAAACTTCAAGTAAACATGTACCAGCATTTTTAAATTATTTTTCTGTTTTTGTATCACTTATTCGTTCACATACTCTATTGTTGTTGGATTCCTTGACTCTCTGTTTCCAGCGCCATTGGTCAAGAGCATGAGGTGCTACTCCGTGACAAACTGGTGGAGAGAAATCTCTCCTTTCTGGGTGAGCCAACTCTTGACCTTTTCATCACATTTGTAAAGTCGTGTCGGTTGTGGCAGTGTTTCCTTTAGTGTAAGCTGAGTAAAGGAAGACCTGGACATGACTGATGCAGTGGATGTTATCTTCTATTGATTTGAACCCAAAAGCTGTTATCAAATATCCTTTAGTTGTTTGTGCACCAGCCTGCGATGAATATTTTAAAGAATAAAAGCTTTGAAGGTAGCTCTTAATGTTTCATTAGTTGGATTGGTTACCGCTTACAGTTACCATGCAGGTTACCGTTGGATACTTTGGGGTTTTTTTTGTTTTTTCAAAAGTGAATGTGATTGTGTTTACATGTTCACAAATATTCAGTTCAGTTTCCTGATGTTTTTATCCAGTTATATTTTTCCAATAATCTTCTCAATGCACTTTCCTAACAATATTTTCTTGTTCCAAAAATATTAAATCAACCCCACCATTCCCATTAAGCCCATAATCACTATCCCCTAGGTCAGATGACTGATGAAGGATAAAAGTCATTCCCCCCTGTCATTAGGACCATATCATTTATTTGGACCTGGAGTGCTGACCTTTCTTCAGGGCTGTACAGAGGACTGTTCTAAAACTGTCAGAGTTCGGGGGGCAAGAGGGCCACTGAGGCGGCCTCACCCCATCTGATAAATGGATTGGAAATAAGCTACACAACAGCAGGGATGGCCCATTAATTTTAATCAAAGGTGATGTAAAAAGACGATCAGAGCCACATGACAATGTCGACAGCCTGGTAGGAGTGAATAGAGGTCCCCGTCCTATCACACACACATTATCCCACCCGGGATGCCCCACTGCAGGCCTCTGGCAGCCTCACTGACCCCACTCGGCTCTCTTTCTCCATCCTTGGCTGATGCTCCCTCCACACTACCACCGACACCGCCACCCTCCATCTCTCCTCAATTCCCCTCCATGCCCCATTAGTCGAGCTTGGCTGGAGACAAAGAGGCAGGCCTTTGGAACCGAATGACCTGGTCAGCCTGAGATTTAATGGAGAAATCAGGTGTTGTAGGGATAATGGCCGAAGCGCGCCAGGAGTCAAGGACAATGGCTGCAGCGTTTGCAGGCAGGGGTCAGGCTTCCAGAGGCTATAGTGCCAGCCCTGTCCTCCTGCTATATATTAAATAAAGCACTGCCAAACTGCAAACTGAAGAGCAACTCTCTAACTGTGTTTTTTTTTTTGTTGTTGTGCAATGAAAGCAAATATGAGGCAGATGCAGTGAACAGATTTACAGTGCTCGCTGCATTCTACTGTTTTTGTGTCCTTTGCTAATACTGGAACCAGCAGCTTTAGTGAGCATGGTTCAGTCAGTAGCCTGTGAGTGATGTTCACACAGGGGTCTTACCACCTAATGGCGCTTGTTCAGTGAAGAGTAAAACAGCCCAGTGTTAAAATTCTGCACTCTATCTCCCGTAGATGAAAACCAGCTAAGGGCTATGGGCTATGACAAAACACCTGATATCATCCTGGAGGTTCCAATCGGTCAGTATTTACATCACAAATGGCATCGTGTTATCTGAAGTTAGTAGTAGTATTTTTATTATTTTTAAGTGTTAAGTGTTGCTGCCTCTCTGTTTCTAAAAGCTGTGGAGGGTCACATCGTGCATTGGATTGAGAGCAAAGCCTCGTTTGGGGATGACCACAGCCATCAGACCTATCTTAACGAGCAGTTCTGGAGCTACTGGAACAGGTGAGTCTTTTTTTCCCCCCATTTTCGCTTTGTGTTTATTGTCGTTCTCTTTATGTGAATGAAACACACAATACGGCAGCCACTGTTTTGCCACTCTGCATATTTTTTCCTATCATTATTATTATAACTTCTCGTTTTTGACCGCAAACCACAATCAGCTGTTCTCAGTGTTATGTATATGCAATTCATATCTCTGTCTCACAACACTAACCACTTCCTCTCTGGCATAGAACACACTAACCCCAGACTTTTCTGTGGCACATGTGGACATCACACTATTTCCACATCCAGCCCTGTCACTGGAGTCCTTTATAGACTGAATGGTCTGCCTGGGAGCCTGATTGTTTTCCAGAGTACGCATATTGTTTTTGAAGGAAAACTGGGAAATGGGTGATTAATCCATTGCATCTGTTGTCATGAGAACTTCTGGTCAGGAACAAGCCATCGCGGTCTGACCCTGCGGGCAGCAGCTGCGTGTGTGTTTGTTTTGTGTGATTGTGTGTGCATACGTTTAAGTGTTTGTTTGCCAGAACTTGAATGAATAAGATGCACAACATACACACTCATATGCTGATATGATTGCCTGAAAAAAAAATATTTTTACAGTCTCTCTTCTTCCTGTATACACATGATTTATAAGGTTGTGCCCTCATTTTCTAATTCATGTGCTAGATTGTTGTTTAAAGGCCGCAAATGCCATATAATGTCTCAACCAATGAATAAATTAGGTCATAGGTCAGACTTTTAGTTATTTAATGTCAGTAAAAAAATATTGGCATCGAGAGCCTGTCATACAAAGTATCAGCCGTAATCCAAATCATTGAGCTGAGTGTTATAAAGGCTTTGTTTCTAACCGATGTCATCGGGTAGAGTGACTTGTATGTTTGGATACAGTCAGTGAGTAGAGGAGGTGTCAGTCACATGTGGTCTTCCACAGCACAAGGTTCCAGTCACCCCCACAGAACTCCATTCACCTCACTGCGGCCTCGGCCCCCGTCAGCCATGATGGCCAGTTGACATGTTGTGACTTGGTGCTTGAGCGCCGGGAGGTTTGAGACCCCGGGCACAGACACACATTCTCGTTCTTGTCGTTCTCTCGTCGTTTTGATTTCTTGATTCGAGCTCTGGCAGCAGAGCGGGAAATGGATCTACTAAGACCACAACGCTGAAAGAGAAACTGTTTGCCATGAACGATTTGTAATGGCTTGAGAAATGTCATTCTCTATGTTACTTGTGTTGTTTGTTTTAGTAGGTCAAAATATCGGAACACTTTGAGTATTGCTGTATTGGATGGTTAGTGTTACTCATTGCTGTATCTTTCATAGATATATTGGGGGCAGATGTATTAAGAGACTGGCAAAGTAGATTCCATCATGTCGACCAGCAGCCTGGTCAGATAAACATTGTCATTTAAAAAAGAAAAAAAAAAACGTGTATTGACATTTACTGCTGACAGTTCCAGATGTGCTTCATCTTTCTCCTATTGTTAGACCCAATGCATTAATGTCTGCTGTACAAGTATGTGTGCACATGTGCACGTTTTTATGTGTTTGCAAAGTGGAAGCGGTGAGTTTGGGGTTATCGCTGTGAGGTCCCAAATACATAAACCGCTGGAGAAACGGGGGACGTGAGAGTGATGGGGTGACATCACCCTGCTTTCATTTCTCATTAGCTGCTTGCAGTTTTTGACACAGGCCCTGAAGGGCTGTTGTTTCGGGTGTTTGTCCAGTCGTCCACCTCAGGTTTCAGTGGTTGACTCTAAACCTTTCACTTTTCTCTTTGACCGCCCTTGAACTTGCACAGCGGCGTCTGTAATTCCTTCATCAGCCCTGATTGACATTTCCAGTGATTTGCTTATTTTTCATAAATTCCTTCTTTGCTTTAACTGAACTGCCTGTGTTAATTGTCCTTGCTTTTGCCCCCCAGCATTGCAGAGGGAGCTACAGGGACATGTTTTTGTGGATGTAAGGGAAAAAAAAAAACATAACTAATTTTCTCTCCAATGCTCTCATCAACTGCATTCATCATCCAAACAATAGTCTTGCCAACACACTAACCCCATAATGAACCCCTCTTCAGTGGAGTGAGGGGTAATGACGCTTCACCTACAATGCTCCCAAGAAAAAAAGGAGAGAAAAACGGTCTTCTGCCGAATCAAACGCCGCGTTCAGGCCCAGTGCCTGGATGAGATGGCGAAGCAGCAGCTATTGGTGTCTTCTAGCCATCAATCTTAGCTGGTGGCATTCCAGAGCCAGCAAGCCCTCTGCTCTGACGGATGTTCAGATAATTGAGTTATCCATCTTGCCCAACTATCAGAGTTGCATAAAAATTATTCACCTGCTGGTGAATATTAAACACATAATGAGCCTCTTGTGTGTTTTAGGAGAAGTGGGTAAGGTTAAACACAGCATGTAATGAAATATGGACCCTCGCGTGGTGCCACCTTAACTGCCCCTTTTGATTATGGCGCGCTTAAATCAATTACTGTTGGCAAAGTTCCCCTCATAACACTCTTAGCATCGTCTGAAGTTCTGTCAAGTGTTGTGTTGTTTTCTGTTTAGAGTAGATTACCACATGTTTAAAAGAATATATCCAGACAATGCAAATTAAATGTTGAATCCCTGAATGATGGATGTTCAGAAAATCTTAAGGAACTGAGTTGTGGATTTTTACCATTCTTTACACCCAGTCAAAATTAACTTTTGTACAGTTGATGGGCCTGTGTGGCCTACATGCAGCTGCTGTGCGTTATGAAAGGATCAGTATTGTAAATCAGAATAAACTTGGTGTGTCTACTGAGTATCAGGGTGGCAGTAATGCACCTAGTTGTTTGCTATTGCCATTAAACAACATCAGAAGAAGATGATCAGAATGTAATGGTTATCTCAGGAAAGCTTTTCAGCAACAAAGCCACTGTACAGTGTTGCATAGCGAAACAAAAAACATAAACAGTCAATTGAGTAGAAGCCGATGTCTTGGTTCCCATTTTCCCGACCACCCCCCACCCCCCAGCCCAACACAATGGATAGCCTCTGTGGAAATGAGCACGAATGCCAGCCCCCCACCCCTCCCGGAGCAAATCAGCTGTGAGATTCATAAACTGCGAACGTGTCAGAGTTGAAAATGTTAGCGCACTTAATGGAGGCTTGAAAAGGTTAGATCTGATAAAAAGCTGTCAGCCGTCCACACACACGAAAAAAATATATGATTTATAGCGATATAATGGGACAGTATGCCTCATTTCTCCCTCATTTGAAATGGGGGTTAAGACTTTTGGGTTTGATGTTATACATCATCTGGCTTGACCACTTGAAAATTTGTTGAGACTGAAAATGCACGCACAGGCATTATTTTTCTTCTGGCTCTATTATTTTTTTTACCAATGTTGAAAGCCATGGCCTGTTGTAATGTAGTTAATTTATGTCCCCCCATAATTACCAGATGAGGATTACCATGCTTCAGAGGAGCATATTGATCTGTTTTGAGCAAGTGATATTTGTGCTTGTCCTTTCTTATACCACTTTTTTTTTTTTGATGAACATAATAGAAGCAAAACTACATTTAATGAGGAACTCATTGTGAAGACTCGCCAGACTGTTCTTACAACATCACTAAGCCTCTCGCTGACATGCTGCCTAATGAATAGACAGAAATCTGATTTATGGGATGTTTTACTTCGGCTGACACAGCTGCAATTAGACATCTTGAGTTCTTTGTGAACTTTTTTCCAATTATAGCTGCGAGTGTATGCTGCAGATTTTACATATGAAATTGCACAATAATTCTCTTGAACTGTCAATCCATGTGCGACATCAAATTAATTTTATGAGATATTATACTTTTTTTTTTTTTTAAATAGACGTGTCCATCATTTTTGTTGAACTTTCCAAAGAAGTGACAACAGGACTGCTTAACAATTAGAGTATAATGACAAACCACAATTGATCTTGCTCTAACCTTCATCTTTAAAACTGTTTTATGTCTAGAGCCTTAGATACGCATATATTTTCCTTCTGCATATATGACTGCTAGAATATATATATTAGGCATATGCTCATGTATAGAAAATATTTTATGTGAACATAGTCTGCGCTGTATATGTCTTTGATGGCAAATAGCCAGGAAATTTAATGCAGTTGTAGCATAAAAGTAATATAACCCTCAGCAGCAGCAGCGGCGGCAGGGGCATCATAAACCCTGGTGAGATAGGGTATGTCACCTGAGAGAGGGCGCCCACAGGCCGTGGCTGCTGCTGCTGATCCAATGAGGCTGGACATTGCTGGGCTGTCCTCGAGGACAGGTACTGGGGTGACAATGTGACACCTCCAAGACCTGTGCCCTTCCATACTTCACCTCACCTCCCTGTCTGAGATGTGCACATCAAAGAAATAGAGGGGGAAATTGCATTTCAGTAGTCACCTTTAAAAACAACAATAATGTGTTGTGTAGATTGTTATTGCATACAGGCTGATTTTAATTGTTTTGTACTTAATATGCTTGAAATATTCTCGATGGAGCGTTATTTATTTATTTATTTATTTTTTCAGAGCACAAATATTGTCTTCCTGGTAAAGCGTCAGCGCCCCTGACATTGCCTTCCTCCTATTTATAGTTATGGAGACCCCTTGCTGTGCAGGAACGTGGCCTCTTTTATTGTTTCCTTTGTTATGACATCCTTTCTTACAATATTCCACAGCTCGAAAAAATAGCTGCCTACAATGGCGGTTCCTTTAGGGCTTTGCAAGTGTTTGTTTTGGGGCATATCAGTGCACAGAAGTGCGTCGCTGGCCCCCCAAAGCACGAGCAACTCGGAATATTAATGGTAAATGACAGGCCGGCTCTGATGCGTCAAGGATTTCACGCTTTTAAGGATGCACATTTGGGCGCATTGTTTAAGGCGTCTGGAGTGTAATCCGCACTCTCAGGTCTCCGGCAGCCTCAGGATTTAGCTCTGGTTAAGCCTCCGTGTCTGCTATTTATTTTAGTAGTAGTAGTTTGTGCATTATCCAAATTTGCCATTTACCACTGAGTGTGAGAACAGCTTTGACACATATGAACGAGGAGCGGGACAGAGAGCGACACCTCAGCTATATATATATATGTATACACACACACACATATATATAAATATATAAATACACACACACACGCACACACACACACATATATATCACACCTCCTGTCTGTTTGCCTGTGACACTGAGATGTAGAGAGCCTCAAGGGGTGCGAGCATGTCTGCTCAATGAATTCCTGTTTTGCTATGGAACTTTTTAAAAGATGAAGGTACATTTTTTTTGTCAGCTTTCACGATGTATGTCATCAGGCTTACTGAGGAAGATATCCCCACCCCCCCGCCCCACTACTTATTTTCTCAGTATATCTCTCTCTTCACCACCACAGTGACCTTCTCGGTTTCATTCCGAGAAGTAGTCACGAGCATTTGTCAAACACACAGAAAGTGGTGAGCAAAGACTAGACGGACTTTTTGTAAAACTCAGTGGAACCGGAGAATTTCAATAGCTGCGTGGCTCTATAGAGTCATTCAGGTCTACATTGCACTCAGTGGATTAACTTGGAGTAATATTTTCCCAACCAGCGATGGCCTCGAGAAATAGTTTATACTCACAGTACGTAATGCTTACTATGTCTCAGAAAGCCTACTTGTACACATACTAAATAGCTTCCCCTTGGTGGAAAGATAGAGATGGATAGTGGGAACACACAGCTGCTACAAAAGCTAAACGGCTTAATTGCATCGTCACCTCTCTGTAGAAAAGTATCAGAGAAACCAGGAGTCATCAGCTGTATCCAGCGGTGTCCTCCAAAAGCCTAAGGAGAGCACTGGACCATGAGTCCTGTGGCCTGTCACAGGAAATGAATGACCGGGTAACGCTCTGAAAAAAATCAGATTGAATAGGAACAATTTGGTCTTTTGTTTTTCTGTAAGTCAGAATGTTCCGACATTCTGTTTTAAGGAATGACGTCGGATATAAAAGAGCTGTTTTATTCCTCTCTGTGTCACATGGGTAGAAAATAAATGTGTGTTTGTAGTATTTTGATGCGTAACTTTTTGATAAGTCCGATGTTAAACTGCTTTTAAAGGAACATTATGATTTCCTCACTTCTCTTTTTTAACTTCTATTCCTTTTGTTCAACCCGCTGACCTGTCTTGCTGGAATCATTATTCATTGTATGGTATATGCTACTGATCTATACTTTAAGATTTGTTTGAACCTTTAAGCTGCTGTGATTTAAATTACTTAATAATAGTGTATAGTGTATTTTTGGACACAAAACTGGTAAATGCTTTTTCATCTTTGACCGAAAATAAATATAACATATTTTTTACCAAATGACAGCCAAGAAAACAATGTGTCATATTTTCTGCCTTTGTGTTTAAAGAGCAGCTCTGTGTGTACCAGATAATGTGCGGGTACTCATGTCTGCAGAGGCCCCATCAGTCAGTGTGAGGAGCTGGTTGCTTGTGATAAGTGGTTCCTTATAGATAACCTAGACAGTAGGCTTCTTTTTATAGGCCCACTGTCCCTCATGTAACCTTGTTTTTTTTTTAGCTTTGTGTTCGCTACCACCCATGCTTATTTTCAGATTTTATCTTATTGTGTAGTTTTGCAAGTTCTGTCTGTCTCCTGCACGTTTTCCCAGTGTTCTCCGTCGTGTAATCTGGAAAATTGCAAAGACAGTAGAAATGTAATTTCATGAAAAATAGATATGTGTACATCTGCGTTTGTGATACTTGTAGTTTTCAGTTCAAAGTGCAATTCTTGTTTGACCCCTGCGTGTGCGCAAAGGGACCCAGATAAAAAGCTCATTGGGTTTTATAGCTACAACAAAGCTATAGAATTTCAAAACCAAGTGGGAAAGGGTTTACCTTTTTAAAAGATTAGATTTTACAGAATAATTCAATTATTGTAATCAAACCTGCAAAAATGTGCACCACCGAGCACTCTCTGTGTCTCTCCCACAATAAACTACGTCAAAAGCGGCTATTCTGTTTCTAATTAAAGCTCATCATTCACTTCAGCTCGAACCTTATTTTTTCTTTACGTTTTTCTTTTCGCCGTATGACCTCATCCATCTCCCCAAAATAATTGTGATATACGGCTTGAATTGTTTGTTTCGCTATACAAGACCTATATCTGATTGTACCTCATGGCAGTCATGTTGATTGATGTGCCGTAAGTAACCGAATTAAAACACCAGATGAAGAGGTATTTGTTTTGGTGAACTTTGCTTTATGTTTCAGTATTAATTCACTTCAGTGCATTGTTGCCAGAAAACACTGAAAGAGATACAAGCACATGTTCAGTCTTTCCTTACTGGCCTGGCATTTGTTAAAGAGCTTCATCACGACCCTCTTCCCCCATCTTTGTTCCCAGGCAGCCTTCTCCCTCTCCCGTCTCTGGTTTGAGTTTCACGTCTCTCGGCGGTCTGATTGCCTGATAGCTTAAACATCTCTGCCTGCCGATCCCTTAGTGGGAGTGTGTAATCAAAGACACATGAGGAGCCCGTGTCCAAGTGCTGACCTTCTGATTTTGCTCATCAATTCTGCGGGTTAATGTACGAGATCTATCGGGTCAACATATTTTTCTCCACAAGCTCAGTCGGGTCTATAAACAGAGAGAAAAAAATTGTTTTGGCCATTGCACAATATTGTAAACTTTGAAGAGGAAATGTGCGCTCAATATGATTGCTAATATATATTGTTCCGTCTCTTGCGTTGATAATGCTAATATGGTTTTTTTCTGTTGTTTGTCATCCATAAACCAAAACTTGTTGATATAGAGTTAATTAGTCGATCCAAATTCCAGCTCTGTCTGCTGACGACCCAACGTTTCATCATAGGCAGGAAGTCGAGAGGAGCGATACCCAATCCTTTTCCTTTGGGCTGATGCAAGATAACAAAGGCCTGCGTTTTTGAACGGATGAAATATAAACTCCGCGCTGAGATTGTGCGCTCCGAGCCGCCCCCCACCTTTGAATGGCAGCCACAGAGATGGGTTTCTCAAACTGAGTGATATCTCAATTGGCCAGCATTTTCTCGCCACAAATCGTCCAACACGTTAAACTCAGAATCTGTCTCTTCAACGACGACTGAGAGTTTTAAATGACCGCTCTAATTTTTTGCAGCGGGGGTCCGCGTGTCATGGAGGTTATGAGTGAAGGGGTGGAATAGAGTTGTTTGGCGAAAGGCCTCTGATAGAAAGTGCCACTTCAATTTGAGCGCAGCTGCAGACTGAGCCGGGTTTACTGTCCGGCCCGACGCTTCAAATTCTCATCTGCTGCCGCTGGAATGGATGTGAAAACTATTAACTTTACACAGAGTTCTGACCTGACCATTCCTGATCCCCCCCTCTTATGCGTCATATATCTTGAGACAAGCTGCACACTGACAAAGACTCTCTCACACACCATTTACAACTTGTTTATTTAAGTTTGCAGATTTTTGAAGTACTTTTTATTTTTTTAATTTGGGTTCAAGCACTGATTCCAAACAATGTTGTAACTACAATATACCCTTGGAAGAAAATAGTATTTATACATTTTTGCTGCCATAAACCATTAAATCACATCTAATTCTTGTTTCATTACGTTTCTTTTGGACAGACCATTAGTCTACATAGTACATCTTTCTTAATTTGGTGATGAGGGGGTTTAACAGTGTGAGGAACTCTAGCTGCTGACAGTTCTTGCTCCCCCCCCGAGTCCCTGCTCGTGGTTGGAGAAAAACTACCGGCTCTGTTTTAAATATTTGTCGTGGTTTGAATCAGAAAGGGGATAAATTCTCCGAATAATGGTTCGCTAAACTCTATCGAGTGAAACTCAGGGCTGCTCTTCCTTTTTTCTTTTTCTTTTTTTTCAACCCCAGCCGTTTTGTTTTCAAATTGCAAGGCCGAGTTCATGGGAAACTCGCTCCGAGGTTACCTGCGCCTCTGAAAAGTGATGGGAAAAAAAGGGGGATTACAGCCACGAGAATGTTTTTGCAGTTAGTTGAAATATTACTAACCTTGTCAAATGTCATTTTGAAACGAGGAAGCAAACGTATTTGAGTCGTGGTTTTAACGGCAGGGCTTTTCAAACCGTGGCTCTGAGAGAAAAGGGGTCAGCTAATTGCAACGTTTGATGTCATGTTTGGTCTCTCTCTCCGTTTTGATGCGACTGCCTGGAAGCTTGCTCGCTCTCTCGTTGTGCTCTCTGTGTCACACACTCGCACTTTATCACACACACAGTCAAATGAGAAACTACTGAGAGGTCTCGGAGTTCTCCGTGCAGTAATCTTCATAAAGTCTTGGTCTCTACTTCCTGTCGGCCCTCCTCTCAACTCTGACCTCCGACCCCTCCTTCTATGCATCAGTAAAAGTTTGGGCTGTCCGCACAGACTCGACGGTGCTGAAATTTAAGGATCCTATTCAGAAGTTTTTTTTTTGTTTTTTTTTGGAAAAAAAGTAGGTTATGTTTCCTTATTAAAGTATGAACTCTGCTTGGACCTACGATTCCCACCAATCTATAACAGGTTAATCTTTCAAACACAGAGTCTCAAATCTCTTCAGGTCCCATAATTACTATTTTAACAGCGGTGGAGGGGGGTGGGGGGTGGAGGTAGCCGAATATACATTGTAAATTATGTTTGACAAGGTGGGGTTAGCGGTTTTGTCGTAGCTTGTCTTTGGTTATTACTCATACTTCCTCCTGCCATAGATAAGGTCTGCTGGTGAACATACCAAGGTGAGCGCTGGTGCAGGGCTCTTATCGCCGCCATTGATTTAGGGCAAGAACCCAGTGACAGGGGTCATTGTGCAGTAAAGCTATCCATCATTCACGTTTGATTTCGGCTCAGGCCTGTCTCCAGGTTGTCTACACGTACGTGGGCGGCTCACGAGGAGCAGAGGCCACTGGAGGGTTGAGCTGGTGGGAGGTGTGATGTGGACGTTGTATTGACATGATCTGGGTTTAAATGTGTGTTCAGAAATGACAAGAAATTAATATTTTAAGATCATTACTACAGTCGGTATTGAATCTTATTTCAAAATACATTAAACTGAATTAGAATTACTGAATCAATTATTGCATGGAATCCACAAACTGTTTCATACATTAAAAGCTTCATTAAAAACGCTGCCTTGATTTTATTTTCCACAAGTAGGTTGATGCCCGTCTTTCCACATTTTATTTATCCTCTTAATTCTCCATGTGTCCCAGACGTTTTCTCAGAAACACGTGTCTGTGTGTTGTGAGACGCTCACATTTTCCCCAACTTAAAATTCGAGGTAGTTCGGAACCTGTGGTAAATAAATTTACAATCATAAACACAGGAGATGAGTGTTTTCCCCCTCGTCTTTTTGCAGGGGTGTTTTTTCAGATGTCTGAAGATGGGTATTTATTGCTGTTAATGTTGTTCATGGCTTTCATGACCAGACTTGTACGTTTTGGCTTAAATGCTGTATTTATTCTGGCATCACTTCGGGGAGTTCATACTTCAAGTATGCTATGAGTCATATTATTATGATTTGTCATTAAGAATATTTATTGCACATATTTTGTCAGTAACTTTTCAAAAAAAAAGGATATAGAAAAAACTGGAAGATATCAGAGATACTCGGGGAGTGGAGTTGCAAGTGAATGGTTGTAAACTGACTGTGCTGAGTACTAGAGGAAATGGTTTTCCTGCAGAATCCAATGGTCTCTTTGGTTTTGCTGGAATAGTGTGCAGGGATGGTTGTGCTGCTCGGTCCGACCTTCTTGAGGATAACTTAAGTAGCTAATTACACTACAGTCTGTAATCAAACCCATGTCAGGTTGTCTAGGAACCTGGATTTGTGTGGTGGATTTCAGTTAAGTACAGAGGCAGCTTAAACATTTTATGGTTCTCTCCTCAAATTAAAGTTTTTTTTCCCCCACAATCCCCTCTAAAATGTGTCATATCCCATTACACAAATTTGGATATGGTATATTAGCGGGAAGAGTGCTTACACTATGAATATTTTGACTTTTTTGTGCCGTGTGCAGAGGGTAAGCTTGCTGGGGGGTTTGGCGGGGGGCGGGGGGCGTCTCCGACTCTGAAAAGTTCCCTTGAATTTTCTCCCCTCGCAAGATGATATGTTTTTGCAATTCAAATATTTGCTCCTTCTCTTCTCCATTGCAAAGCTCCCTTTGAAGCGGAAGAGTTCTATCAGGACCAATGACAGTGTGAGTCTGCAGCGTGACAGCGCAAGAGGCAGTGCTGGGCTATTTCTAACCGCATATTTAAATAGCAAGGAACTCCAAAAATCAAAAATGTATGTAAATTACGGCCTGTTTTGCATGCTGATATTTTTTTATGATTTGGGGATTGCATATTCAGGTGGCATTCAGTACGTGCCTGGTTTCAGCAGCATTAATCAGAATTACTCCACGGCTTCGCCACATCCTTGATCTCCATCTACACAAACATTTCTGGGGGCGGAAGGCCTACAATTTGGCAGGTTCACTTTTAATTGGAGCTTTGCTTAATGTTTTATTGACCGTTTTAAGTGAAAGCGCATACTTAAGAGCCTTAGGCTTCGTTGGGAGTGTGTAACCCGGATATTTTGAATACTTGACTCGGAGGATGATTTTTCTCCAGTGCACGCTAGAGAAAACACTGCAGCTCTGTATGCAGTAATTCTTGCATCCTTCTTTATTTGATTTGGTAAAGCTCATTATCACTCAAATTCATATTATAAATATATGCATTATGTTTAGCTCATGCTCCATGTGTGGGTGCTTTGGAAGTATACGTGTAGCTATTTATGCAATGAGCAATCAGGACAAAACCCTCAGTATGGGCCTGAGGCCTACATGCTATACATACATACAGTATTTATGTGTGTGATTTTATTCTCTGCTCCATTACCCCACTATACCTTGATATATAAAACAGTTGTTGGTTGCTCTTTTGAAGTTTTAAATCCTCTGTAAATAACCTGTAAGGTAAAGAAAATACAGTATAAAATAATTAATTGAATTGTCATCTGTGTGAGAAGCCCTTGCTCTCTGCACCCTATAATTCTCGCCTCCTTCTCCCCCTTCCCTTCTCCACATTTTTCCCCTCTTTTTTTTTTCTAAACAGCAATTAATCTCATTTTTAGTCCAATTTCCAGCCCTCTGCTGGAGTCAGAGTGAGTCCCCTGTTTTGTTCCTATTTGGCTTGGTTCCTCTGCATAGTCATTAAGGGCCCAATTAATGTCACCCTTTAGCTGAAGAGTGCTCATTTTTATTGGGGAGCTGACAGTCACCGCCATGAGTGCCGCAGTGTAATATGCATTAATTGCCCCGTAACACTGGTAATTACCAGTTCTTCAAGCCTCTCAGTAAACTGTCATGCCCAGACACGACTGCTTTGAAATAGATTACTCATTAGGGGGACCTGCCCTGTTTTCCAATGGGGTCTCACTGCGTTGGCATAAAAAAAACCTAAAAAAAAAAATCTGGTGCTTAAACAAATAGTTGCCAAGAGCAATTTCCTATTACAACTTCCCAGTGACGGCTTTTCTCTCTCTTTCCTTCCTCTTTCCACCCCTCACTCCCCCCACCCCCCTTCAGATGGCATTCCAGCCGTCGCTTGAGGTAAAGATCAGAAGTAGAGTGAGGGGTCCATCACAGATTTTGCTGATAGCAGTTGGTTTGTCTTCATGTCCCGGGTTGACTCCTTGAATGAAAAGGCGCCCTGGGATTTCACCATTCAGCAATATGGCCTTGGTTTTAAATGGAATCAGCTGGATTTATGGTGTTTTTGTTCTTATCTTCTGCCTCTGTACAACATCACACTGTATGTGTGTATGTGTGGTGCGTTCAGAGAGTCAGCACTGTTGCTTGATGTGGGGCATCTGAAGGACTCTGTACATAAGATCAAGGCGGTGTTGACGCAGAGTTCTTGCTCAAATATTGATGCTAACTTTGCTCGCCTCTATTTTAAACATTCGCTTGTGAATCGCGCTTCCGGAAATGTGTCCCACATCCCTGGAGAGAAAGAAATTGATAGTAAATGCAAATAGATGAATTGGAAGAAACGCTTAGAGGACAAAAGCTGGTGATGTAGTGTGGGTGTCACCGCTGCCCTGTGATAAGATATTATAAAGGAGAGACCAAATCAAACAATGTTAGTTATCGCACATCCTCAGCACTGAAAGGTGTTGGCCTACTTCGTCACGCTAGGAACAATATTTAGATTTCACCACCGCTCTGTAAACGCTCTAAATGTGCACTGGACCAGTGCCTCCAGTCTCTGGTCCCTGTTCTTTCTTCCTCGTGTTTTTTTTTTTTTTTTCTCTTTTTTTGGGCAGTTTTGTGTCATTACCCATTTTACCATAACAAGGAAAAGAACAGAATGTGAAGACCAGGAAAAACCCCTTTTCACACACACACACACACACACACACACATGCAGGTAAAACACACACACAGAGAGAGAGAGAGAGCTGCTTTTGTTTTATCTGCCTTAGAGCACCTGCTTCGGGCAATCTGCTCCAACTCGTCTCAAATGAATTTTGTCACGGCCTTTCAGATTCTCAGCCGGCGACGCGCTAATGAAAGGAGATGGTACAATTCGAACTGACCAGGTAGCAGCCAGCAGTGCACAGCTGAGAGCGAGGGATGAGGGGACACACACACACACACACACCTCCTCGAAACAAAAGACAAGTCAACCGTCCGCTGATATACCCATTACCCTTCTCATTAATACCCCACAGACCTTGTTTTGTAAGTGTGTGTGTGTGCCTGTGTGCGCTTGTGCGTACGTTTATCTGTTTGTGTTGGTCGAGCACTTTTCGAATTGTTTATGACAGGCCTAATTGGGCTAATTGAAGACATTAAGATTACCTGTCAGCCGTGTGTATCCAGACTCCCTATCTGTCTGACAACTGCTGACAAGTGAGGGAGCCCGTAGCATCCGTCATGAAGGAGCATTCCCAGGCCGTAATAGGGACTTTAGGGGCCACTCTAATTTGATGTGGACAGCCGTAGCTGTGCACATCAGCCTCCCTTTGCCTGTGTGTGTGTGGCTGTGTCTGTGTTTGTGGGGAATCTGAACGGTCTGGTCAGACTAATGGAGTCCCCTTTGGCAATATGACAAAGCGATGAGAAAGGGGTCTTCAAGTGTTTTAGGACATGAGAGGGAAGGTGCTCGGGGTGACGGCCCTCAAAGTTTGAGTGACAAGTGCGGAGCGCTGACATCTGTGTGTCTTTGTGTGTGTGGTTGTAAACAATGACCCACGCTGCTTTAATACAGACACACAAACTTTTAAACCTGGGGCCAAAATGAAATCTAACTGGTGGGATTAGCTAAAGCTCTTTTACATGTGTGCACTCTTATTTTCTACAGTCACAAAACACTATAAATAAGACCATGCCGTATAAATATTTGACCTTTATTCATACTTAAAATTGAAAATGGAAATGTAGTTTAGTCATTGTACGTTTTTTTTGAAGGTGCACATATGTACAGGTCAGTGTTGCTGGATCTTCAGGACATAGTTCTGGGAATGAAGGAACGTGCCTCTGCGTATAGGTATCAGTCCACCCTCCCTCTCCTCCCCACTCTCCTCTCCTGTGTGGGCATCGTGTGGGGCTTTGCAGTGTCATCGCTGTGACAGATCAACGCTGTCAGCCCAGGAGCTCCCTCTGTTTGTTTGTTCTCCTCCAAAAGGGGTTAAACTGTCAAGTTGACAACTCGGGAGACCCTTAGACTCTGCCCTGCTGCCTCTCTCTCTCTCTCTCTCTCTCTCTCTCTCTCTCCCTCTCCCCCTCTCCTTGGCTCCCTCCCACCCGTCCACCTTCTTCCCCAAACGAGTGAAAATCAATACCAGATTGCCTGAGGACCACTGTTTGGTGTGGGTCTGACCCCTAGATGTCCCCCACTCTGCTTCTTTCATTACATGTAGCCCAGTATTTAACTTCCATCCTGATCCCTCGCCTAATTAGTTTCGATAAGCTCTGAGTCTGTCTCTCTCTCTCTTTCTCTCTCTCTTTCTCTCCCCCCTTCCCTCTTACACGTGCGCTCACACTGCAAACACACATGGACATCTTGCTTTCTTGCCCTTTGAAGGGACACAGTGGGCTGGGAGTAATAAAAGAACAAATCCCAACATGCACACAGAAGCCCCGAGCGAGTCTCGAGCCGGGATCATTGTTTTGTTTGCGTTGCAAATTTTTTAAAACTACAATGAAATTAGATTTGCACCACAGATCATCAGTGAAAACACTGGGGATATCTTGTGTTGTCCAAAGCTAATGGTGCTCTGCGGTGGGCCTGTTAACAGCACTACACCCTTACGTCTGCGGTTTTCCGCAAGGCCTCTTCTCCAGCGTCTGTCTCCGCTTAGTTGTCCAGTTTCAAAGTAGCGATTGAAACTATATGAAAAATTCGGTACTTAAAAAAAAATCTGATCTTGATGAATAACGGAGTGGCACAAATACAGAAAATCGTTGCAGTGGTGTGTATTTCTGTTTCCATGTACCACCCACATGTCCAGGTGCCGCCATTGCACTGCCCGGTCTGTCCACCACTGACAAGCCCCAATGGCATGTCTGGCCCCCCTGCTCTGCCCCCCCCAGGGGCTAAAATTACCCTCAGGAATGTAAACAGACTGCCGACTAAGCACACGGATTTCTGTGGTCCTTTGCCCGTGTTAGTCTCCAAATTCGCCCTCAAACTGGGACAGGTCCATTTTGGAATCAGAGGCCAAGGTTGATGGCCAGAATACCTGAACCTGGCTTTTGCTGGTTTGTCCCGGCAGTTCTTTGTTTAAGTAACAGCACAAATGTAGTGTTTTTTTGTCTGGTAATGACAGTCATATTGATGGACTGCAACTACTCCATGCAACCACTGAAAAATGGAAACTTTCGTTTTTTTTCTTCACATCTCATTTCCCCCTTTTCATTTTAGCGGACAGATGGGCATTCTCACCAATTCATTAGGTGTGGGAGGTAGCTGTAAGCGATGGAGTCTGGGTGAAGAAGTTCACTGGCCTGGGTGCTGACATGTTGATTTAGTGGTGGTAACACGAATGCACTTCCAAAGGTGCTGACTTGGACGAAAGCCAGGCCTCCTTTTCTCCCAGGGAGACACTAGAGGCCACGCTCTAATTTTGGGGCAGAGTTCTGCTCATGGATGCAGAGGCCAGAAGGTCCTATAAAACGAATATTCACACCTGCCTTAACATGCTTAACTTTTAAGTCTTACTAACATGGCAGCCAAATTTAAGATTTCACAAATAGAGATGGTGTACATTGGGAATTGTTTAGTATACAAATGTTTCTTGCAGTTTACTTTTTGAGTTAGTTTTTGACTCTGCCGACGAGGTTACAGTCTCAACTGTCTTTGTCTGTTGATTTGTATGTTATTCAACAAGCTTGAATGAAAACCACTGAGCACATTTGCAGTAAACTTCAGGGAGAGATTGGGAATGGGCCAAGGAAGCATTTCAAGAAATTTCTATTGGGACAATCGGGTACCACAAGGTCATAAAGATTTGGTGGAGCTTGGTCATTGAGGATTTTTTGCATTTTACACACAGCAAATGTATTATAAAGTATTTGCTGTGAATACTAGCACTGAAGCTTTTTGGATTAAGTGACTTATTGGGTCACCCTGACAATAAGGAATTACTGTTGCCAAGTCTAGAGGTAACAAATGCATGAACTAGTTTTTCAGTATTCTTTTGAGACAGGGTGTATCTAATTTTCATAATGTTGTGCAGCTGGAAGGAGACTTTTCTAGAGACTTGTTTTATGTGTGAGGCAAAGGACATGTCCTGGTCAAAAATTACTTCAAGGTTTTCTACAGTAGAGCTAAAGAAATGTTTTGAACACATTTCTGAAGTTTGACTACCTGATTAATTTCATGTGGCTTCATAGATAAATACATCTGGGTGTCATCTGGGAAGCAATAAAATTTTATGTGGGCCTTCCTGATAATGGTGCCTAAAGGGAGCATATAGGGTGAAAAGTATCAATCCTAGAACAGAACCATGTGGAACTCCATGATTAACTTCTGCACACATAGAAGGATTAGTGTTAAGATAAACAAAGTTGAATTTGTAGAAGAAGCACAGTTGTTGTTTCTTAATGCCAATAACATAATTCCATGTGTGTAATATTAGCTGGTGATAGATGGTGTCAAATGATTGAAAGGGACATAGATGAGTCCATGCAGCACCAATTTCATTAAGATGCTGCATTGCATGTGTGTGGATGTTTGTGTTTATTTCAGTTGCAGAGGTGGAAAACAAACAGGCGGATATCAAAAACACATCCTGGGACCTCACATATAAACATAATATCATTTCATATATAAATACACATAAAACTGTTCCTCAGCTGGACACATCAGCTTTGCAGGCGCCCAGTCAGGCCGACGCTGCCCTGGCGAGGGCAGATAGGGTTACAGTACAAACTGTTGTTGATTAGGGCTGTGACTGTAGCAGGGGATCATCCAAAATTGAAAACACATTAGCCGGCCAGGGTTAAGGACAGGATTAGGACCAGGCCGTCCAGGGCGAGGAGCAGCAGCAGATACAAAATGGCCGTCCCCCTGTCTGCTTTTGACTGTGTTATCCCCAGGGACATGTGGCAATTATCGGCCAGGGCTGCTGGGAGTTCACAATAACAGGTTAAAGGAGCATGTATCCCCCTGACGCTGTGGTCCTCTCCGTCTGCACAGACTCGCGGCCCCCAGCCTGCTCGCCTGCCACCACAGGGAGCTTCCTGTCTCCAAGCAGAACTTACAGACATGGGGACTCATCAAAGGCTGGTGGGACTCTCCAGGCAGCTCTCCAAATTAGCACTGTGGCCAGTGTTTGGCTTTCGAGCCTAATAAGCCTCATCTGAAAACAGTGGAAGCCTTAGAGACATTTCCTTTTGTTATTTTTGCTTCCTACGTTAGATATAATGAACGTAAGCTTAATTCGGAACAGTGCGTTCGTTTAATATGTATTTACAGTCAAAGACATGATTATTGCCTACTCATGATTTTAGTTGAGTGCTTGCAGAGGAGACACACCGTTCGCAGCCACTGCTATAATAGAATTTAATAATATCAGCATCAAGTGTTAATGAATACCCACTCAGCATGTCATAACTGACGAGATAAAGCCATTTTCTTGATATAGAGGGTCATTACAGCGGCTGGTGAGTCGATATCAGGGAAAAGATCAGGTGAGCTCTGACCGTTTGAATGTTAACCCTCACACAACCAGAGGCTAATGCAGACATCGAAGACCCAAGCAATACCGCATAAAAGTTCTTGGTCTGAAATACAAGTTGTTCAATAAATCCAATCAAATTGAATCTGGATCGTTCTGGTGTCACCACAGAGCTGTCATCAGAAGGTTGTTTTGTCCTGTGCGGTGCCCTCAGTGCTGTTTGGAACCAACTTCTCAACACGAAGCAGACAAGGCCAAAACCAGACCACACCTTGTTTGGTTTCGCTCCACATCCAAAGCAGACCAGCGTGTGTCAAAGTGCATTGGACCGTGACGCGGTAGATCTGGAAGGGACCGGCGCACGTTACACACACAACACACACTTGTTCCTCTGATATGTGTTGCTAATGTGGTAGGCGACATGCTTAGTTAGGGGACTTAACGAGTTCCAAACACTGATTAAGACCCCTCCCTTTGGCTGGAGGTTGTTTGGGAAGCCTAATATTGTACAAACAGAGCTTAACCAGGACCAAATGGTGCTTTGAAGCTGTTCTTTTCTTCTGCATGACTATTTTAGCATCAAAAATAAATAAATAAATAAAGTTGAAGCTTATTAGTTCATTCGCGTTATCAATCGGATGATTGATACGGAGGCTGTCAGATTGTGTGTGTCTGTGTGTTAAAGGTGATAAGATTTAGGTTGATGTGAGAGGGTGGCTGAGGAGATACAGTGGGTCAGAGAAAGTGATAATTCGTTAAAGGGAGATAAAGACCTGGAAGTGTTTTTTTTTCTTTAACAAAACTATATCTGTGTGTTTGGATGGTGTTATTTTTAGTATCACAGTCAGTACGGCTTCCACATGCTCATGCCAATATTAGAGGTGCTATATCTTGTTGGTATACTAAAATGAACGCTAAGCTAAAGGTGCTTCCTGAGCGTTGACTTATTTGTGTTGGGTCAGAGAGCAGAGGTCGTGCCCTTGCACAGAGATGACGGTGGTCGCTATGGATAGAGCACTGGGAGCTTCTTCTGTGGTGTTTCTGTCCTGCATAGGTGCACATAAATTAGCTTTAGCTAACTTACCACTCACAACAACAAACCGACCGGACCTGACCTCCCATACCCTTCGAACCCGCACATTACACCTCCACACCTCCTGCGCATAAACCACTCTCTGCCTCCAACAGGGACAAAGAGGAACCACATCCATGCCACGTTCCATTTCCATACCCCGTCGATAGAAAACATAAAAATGTCTGTGTGAATTACTCCCGGCAGATTTTTTTTTTTAATTTTTTTTTTATAGCTCTCTATTACATCTTAATTATGACGCTTGTGTGGGTTTCGGGCCGCCTTGTGTTTGTGTTTTACATACCTGAGCGGAGTTGAACTTTTCCTCACCCATTAAGAAAGATGGGGTGGTGAAGGGGAGGGGGAGAAAAGGTGTTCTATTCTTAGCTAAACTCATGCAAATACCTTATCTGTGGGAGGTTTCCTCCTCCATTCATCTCCTGTTACTTACAGACAATAGATGTATACTTGGTAGCAGGGGGATATTTGCCTCCCTGTTTGCCCCCCCCCAGACTTTAAATATCCTATATGTGTGCATAGACACTTGCGATATCAGGACCGTCTTCATCATCGGGCCCGACTGACTTGTTGCAAACAGCTGTTGCAGGGTCATTAAAATCCACAAGCTTGAATTGCAATGATCATTTGCAGGGTCATGTCACCTGTTATCCAAACACACACAAACACATACAACACATTACAGCACCATTATCTGACCCTGTGAATAAACTCCTATAGGCAGCTGCTAACCTCGCAGGCTATTTGTCACTAATACAAATATTTTCTGCTATTTTCGCTGTGTACACAGTTCCTCTGTCCTCAACACAGAGGCCTTTATTCCTCTACACTTCTCACCCCGATGGCTCGCTCTTGAAAGAAGTTCAGCAGCTTCCACACCAGCGTCTCAGGGAGCAGACAAATGACTGTCTAAAGCTAATGTTTGGCAGCGCTTTAGTGGCCATACCTTGTGACCTGATGTATGGATGCTGGAAAACAAAGAGGCCTTTGTGGGGAGACCTCGGAGACGTGGAGTTCACCGCCAGGTAGAGGCTTACGCTGTCTAAATCACCGCTCGGGCGTTTGTTTAAAAAACGGCTGCGGCTGACATGTGAAATGAAATGAGGGCGTTTTGAAGTCGAGCGTAGATTCATCTCGATTTTATTGATAATTCATCATGTCGTGTAATGTGTTTTGGCAGAGGTGCCCCCCTCCGCTCCGCCACCAAGTTGGGAGTAACTTTTTCTCACCAAATGTGGCGGATGAAATTAACCTTGATCTGTGTGTTCAGCTGATGTGTTTTTTTTTCCCCCGAGTGGGACGTGCCGTCTGACCTCCAGCGACCTTAAACGTCTCAGAAAACGAGAAGGGCAGAAATAAAAGCAGCTTTCTTTTTTTTAAAAATTCATTCTCCCTATAAGCGTGAGCTTTGGCGTATACGACTCATATAAGATTTCATTCTGTTCCTGGTTCCGTGTGAGGTTTGCCTCGCTGCGTGTTTGCAGGCAGACACTAATAACCCTCCCTCTTCCCCATTCAAGCCTTCTTGTTCCTGAGTGCCTTGCTCTCATTAAGCCGCGGCAGTAAGCTGCTTGGCACCTGCTGTAAATGCGACCACCACCCGCTCATTAACACCAGCGAAAGCATAGCTGGCAGCCACAATCCACGCCCAGGCTTGTCAAGTTGTCCCCGTGCTAAAATTAGCCGCGTTTTACAAACAGTTTCACCAACTCGTTACATAGTTAGGTGTTTATTGGAAGATGGTGGACTCTGACTTCGAGGTGGTGCGCGTAATAAGCACATGCCAGGTTCAGATGAGCCATCCCACATAATAAACCATAATTTGCCCACAAGTTCAAACTGAACTTCGATTCACTTCCTTAGGTGTTGCATAAAAAAAGAAAAAAAGAAAAGACTTCAGAGGGACTTTATAGTCTCATCAGGCTGCATATCGTATTTTTATGAATGCTTTTTACTCGGCTTTGAACTTTTTCTTGTGAACCCATCCCTTGGCCATCAGGCTCAGTTTTGGCCTTCTGACTATTCTCTTCTCTTCTCTTCTCCCTCAGTGTAATTTTACTTTTTTACCTCAGGGTGCCTGCTGTATTGACTCGTATTCATCCTGAGTAGCATTCAGAGTCCGTTTGTTTTCCTTTGGGTACGGAAAAGGCCTTGGTGACACGGCTCCCCTGTGTTTATAATTTTGCTTGTTTCAATTTGTGCTCGGCCTCCCCCCCGACAGACCCTGAGCGTGATGTATCGCCCGCCGCCCGCCGCCTTATCTGTTGACGTACAGTTTTAACCTTTCAGAAGGTTTGCCTCTCCTCACTCTGAGCAAGCGGCTCTCTCTCTCTCTTCTCTCTCTTCTCTCTCTTCTCTCCCCTCTCCTGCCTCACCTTCCCATCCAGACCACAGGAAACACGTACGGCACGCCAGGAGAATAAAAAGAAGCGCATAACCCCTTCTTCTAAAGTCATATAACGTAAATGTTTTGGTTATGTTTCCATAACATTGCCATATTAAGAGTTGGGGGGCCATGTGCAGCAGTGCACCGTGGAGACGATGAGAGTTCAGGTGCCGGGGATTTGTGCGGCGCTGAGCTATGTGTGTGACATTGCGGTGAACTTGCGGCGTGCATCTGTGGGCTTTCTCCAGGGCTGTTAGCTTTGGCCTGTTTGCTCACAGATACAGCGCCGTAAATCACGCAGTGCACAACGCAGGACGTGGGTGCATAAGCATGTACTGCTGCAAGGGCCACTTGTAGGGAGAGGGGTGTGTGCGTGTATAGCCACATATTTTTTTTTGAGCGCTGTATGTAAAACACGCACTGCCTCAAGGCCTAGTCAACGCAGTAGCATACATGTGTACATATAGAGCTAGTGTCACAACAGCTGATTTTTGCATTGCCTTGATAATTTATGTGGTTTGAATACCTTGTCGAAGTTGTAATGTTAACTGTCTCTGTGTTAATAAAAATCTCATAAATTATAACCCAGCAAAAGGCTAAAGATTCGTTTGAACTATTATTAAAACAACAACATTGAGTCTTTTAATTTGAAATGATTGATTGCGGGTTCGGGGTTTTTATGCACTTTACCTTGGAGCTGAACTTCTGCTGCTCTCTGTGGCCCTTTAGCTGGCTTCCTGTCCGGGTCTCCAGAGGCCCCACAGCATTGTTAACTGTCTACGGATAGAGTGTCTGGTACTGAAGCACTGTCAGCCCCCTCTGAATCTGCTCCTGCACGTGGTAACTGAGGTGCTTTCCATTCCGAGTTCGACTGTGACATGTCTTTATGCATGGCAGCTAATGTTCAAAGAATAGGTATGATCTATATGAGGCAGACAGGGGCCACCGCTTGCTCTTTGGGGCATAATAAATAGCGCAAAAAAAAAAAAGATGATTTATTGCCTGTGTAAGGAGAAATAGTGAAACAACATTGAACATTCCCAGAGAGGAACTTTTAATTGTTTCTAGACCTTTTCAGCAGATCTTAAAATGTTGACTAGCTACGCGGGAGAGACCAAAGAATAGATGAAAGAGAAAAAAAAAGTCTTGCTAATCGATTTTATTTTTATAGCTTTTAGGGACATCAGTGCCAGTGCCAATTAAAAAATAGTTGCTTGTATGTGTATGTGAATGAAACAGCTGAACCGTGTTGGGCTGGCTACCGTTACCCACCAGATGATGTGTGTTTAGGTCTCAGACTTTGTGTTGAACTCTGTGTGCTCTGCGCCAAAGGCTTCCGATGACAGGATCCGGAGGCCTTGGTGTCGAGCTTTGTTATTTCACAGATTATTGTTATTTAACTGCCATTGTAATGTGATCGAGTGTGTATCACCGTGTCAGAAAGATCTTATCCACCCGGCGTCTTTTTTTTGGGGGGGGGGGGGGGTGGGGGGGGGGGGGGGGTTGATTCAGTACATGTTTCCTGGACGGCGATCAAAGTAAAATGCCTCGTAGATCCCTCCCCTCAACCTCTTCACCGACTTATTCCTGTTTCCAAATTTACTATTATGTCTTATGATAATAACAGCAACTGCATCGCTCGTTTGACAACTCCCTGCCTTGTTTCTTTTGTGCTGCACCGCAGGTTCGGTCCGGGCCTTGTGATATACTGGTATGGCTTCATCGGCGAGCTGGACTGCCAGAGAGACAGAGGTATCCTTCTCAAAGACTGCTTCCCCACAGACATTGCCACCCTGTGCCATGCCCCCCAGCAGGACCAGCCACCACAGCAGCCAGAATAAGGACAAAGAGTGAGAAAAGATGAGAAGTGAAGGGAGGGGCGAAAAAAAAAAAAGCGGGACGGGACGGGAGGATGAATGGAAGGAAAGAGAGAGGAAAGGAACATTGAACTATGCAGGGGTGGATACCTAGATCCAGAAGCAATTTGGTTTTCCTGCAGTGAAAAAAAAAATCCACCCTGAACTCCACCTGACCTTTTGTCTCTGTCTGTCTCTCACTTTCTTCCTCTCTTTCAATGCCCCAAAGCTACCGCATGTAAATACACACCGGCACTCTGACGGCACAGGGCCAGATTCATACCTGTGTGTGAAACACAGTCTTGGAGGCTTTCCTGGTCGCGGTCGGCCCCTGGCCCCTGGACGGCCTCTTGCAATGGACAGCCGGGGCCAGAGCAGGACATAAGGCCTTTCCTTATCACGCCCAAAGCCCTGGCCTTTGTCACTCTTTCCTCCTCCGTTACACAGGCAGATAAGCGAGGTGCGGCCTGTGCGGACGCCTGTCTCTCACCTGCGTCACTGTGTGCCCTCTCACTCCCTCTCTCTCCCTCTCTCTCCTTCTCTCCAGGGGGTAAACAGGATCATTTCTGATTAAAGCTGACCTCACCGTGACCCTTTTCACTTCTCATCATGAAATCCATTAGAGCGAGGGTTTACACCACAATGAGATGCCATTACTAAATAAACACACTGTTTCTGCTTATTCTGGATGATTATAGCTGAACTGCTACGTAACTGTAAATTAATGAGTGGTCAAACTTACAGCTCCTGTGAACCACATGTGCCAGTAGTTCTCCGTTGGCTTGTTAGAATGGAGTTAGTCATTGGAAAAGCTGAGTCATATTTCAGATAGTCTAAATTCTAATTATAGTCTGTGCTGCAGGGAGTCATTTGGTTAATCGTTACCGCCAGCGAAGAGGAAAAGCTGCTCATCTTCAGCAACACAACTTAGACAAAAGAAGTAAATCATGACGTTAGAGATATTGGGTTTTGTATTTCTGCTCGTGACTGTCAACGGGATTGAATACACAGCTAATTGATTCAGCTTTGATCGTCAATGACAAGTTATAAGCCATCAACAGTGAACACTGTAACTCCAGGCTAAATGTAGGATTGTGTGTGTGTGTGTGTGTGTGTGTGTAATATACATTTCTTGATTTGTTCTATCTTAATTTCCAAGACTTTTCCTGTTTCCTCACATTTTCTGTTTTATTCTGCAATTTCCTGTTTATTCTTAATAAATGTTTCACCACAACATCTTACGCACCTTCTTGTTATGACTATTAGCTGCACAAACCTTATATAGACTTGCCGTAGAGTTCTTTAACTTAAGCCACGTGAGCGTGCACAGGTACACACAAACACCTGATTTCCATTTTGAGGGCGAGCGACCGTCCAGCAGTTGTCTCTTGCACATCTTTACAACCCCGGTACCTTTTATGAGCAGATACTAATGGAAGAAACACAGCTGGGCTCGGGGAACCAGAAGTGAACATAAAGTTGAGTGATGCTTTTAGGGCCAGATATGCGCTGCCTATAGGGGGTCTCTGTCCTGTCCTCTCCTTTATTGCGCACAAAACGATAAGAGGGAAGAAAGTGAAAGGGTGAGGAGCAACCGCCACTGCCAACGCAAATACATTCTATAATCCACATTTTACACCTATTGCACCTTGTCACTGTTGCCGTGTTGCAGCTGGCTAAAGCCAAGAATTGTTGTTTTTTTTCACAGAGGCGTCATAGCTGACCGTCACCTGCCGTCCTGCAGAGAGAGAGAGACAGAGAGAGAAACGAAAAACAAAAGCAGGTGAAAAACACAGTAAAATGCGTTTTTTTTTTTTTGTCGAGTCGTCACCGCGGCGTCATCGTAGCCGAACCTGACCTTGTCCGCTGAAATTCGCCTCGCTGATTTAAAAATAAGCAGAATCTATGTTTGTTCTGCTCACACAGTTAGAGAGATGTGGCATGTGGGGGTTAAATACCACTAAAGTGTTGCTTGATTTGTTACCCTTAAACCTCTAACCCTCAGCCGGCTGCCATCCAGGCCTTGATCCCTCCATGAGGAGGCCAGTGGGTCACCGCGGGGTCGCCAGGCGGCCATGGCTTCCTTTGCAAGGCCCCCCTGCTCCATGTGGTACAAAACAACTGTCCCCATGTGTCCAGTTAAACAGGCCCTATTGCCTGGCCATGGAATGCTTAGACATCAGTTTATGGCTCCTGTCGGACACAAAAACAGAGCCATTTTACTCGGGGAGGGAAAGTTCTCTGTTGAATAAGAACAGAAAAAAAGAAAAGGGAAAAAAAATTTGGAAAACAGCAGATTCAGTTCCTCTCAAGTTTCAAGCCTTCCTGCCATTGTTTGCTAAGATGGCTGTCGCACAAGCGAGGAGCCGGGGTCAGCTCCTATAAATTAGGTTCTGCGCACAATGCAAACAAAAATACTGCTTTTTTTAAACCCACTTCAAAGGCGAGCGCCGGCTTTGCCGTCAGCTGACAAGATTTCCATGATGCGAGTGCAAAAATAGGAAGAAAAAAAAAAACGCTTCCATCTGATGATTTTTAACAGCCAGATGTCGTTTTTTTTGTTTTGTTTTGTTTTCCTTGCCCTTGTCTCCCGCCTTTTTTTAGAGTCATTGTTCCTGTCACAACAATGGGGCACTCAAGTGCTTTCCCAATAAGGCCAGTTCGGAGAGTCTGCTTCCCGGAGCCGGGAACAACGGGATTCTGGAGAAAATGCAAATCCTCCAGAGGCACATGGAGAGAATGAGAATCAACATACAGTGTTTTTTTTTTATATATCAGAGAATTTTTGGTCAGATATTGAGATAATCAATTTAGTGTTGAGGAGAAAAAACTGAAAGCGCGTCATTAATCACGTCGTCCCGTGGCAGTACGAGAAACAATATGCTGAATGATTTATTCACCTTTTATTCTGTATTGTAATATTGCGATTCTTAAATCTGTGACTCCCATGTGTCAGATTTGTCTGACGCGGCTCACAGCGTCCGCCCGGTCTGGCCCGGGCCCGCGGGCTATTGGAAGTCCACTATCCACTCAGATGTACATCTTGGCCCAATCGCTTCCAGATCCCGCTGTTTTATGTCTCTTCAGCCAAGATGCTAGATAGACCACTGAGACACAGGGAATGAGAAAGACGGACAGAACCAGAGAGTAACTGAAGGGTCGGTTCTATCCCTCCAGCAGACCACCAAACGGACTTCCTCCATGCTCCTGTGTTATTTATGTGAAGAGGGCTCTGGCCTGTTTCTGCCCCAGGCAGCGCAGTGCTTTTAGTCAGGCTCCTCTCAGCCTCCCTCAGCCAGCAAGACATCACAGGGTGGAAATAAATAAAAGTTCTGCTGAAAGGGCCAGAGCAGCCAGTTTTGAAATTAAAAAATGATTTTTTTTTTTCTTCTTTTGTGGGCTTGAATAACAGCAGTGGGGGAAAAAAAGAAAGTCAGCCTTTCTCCACTAAGCTGAGACAGATAGGAGGAAATTCATTTCTTTTTTTAAAATTATTTTTAGGAAGCTCCGTCTGCTTATCAGAGGCTGCTATTTAAAAGAAATAACAATGGATGATGTTTGATTGACTGGAATAGAGGGCAGATGGCGTGTTTGAGCGGAAACTATGACACAGTCATATACAGAGATGGGCAGGAGTGATGCAGGGAGAGTTCAGTTTGAGCATGATTCATTGTATGAGACATGACTGAGCGTTTGGATTTATGTATATATATATATATATATATATGAACATAATACTAAATGGAAGGGGGGGTGGGGGGGTAGATGAGGTGTTGACTGGGCTCCTTGCTAACTGAGGTATTCCATTTAGAGCCAAGCTCTCTCATTTGTGAAAACCATAGCTCTGGCTTTGTAACCCACACCTTAAATAAATGTGGGAAGCATATTTCGAGTTCCCTCCAGGGAGACCTGATCCACCGTGCGTCTGCGGGGCCGTCTTTGGGGCCGGCGCTGGACCCTGAGTTTAGCCGAGATGACATACATCAGCCATATTATACAGTAGCTATTTGGCTTGTCGGGTTTGATTTGCCCCTGTTCCTCTCGCGTAGATCGTCATGGATGGAAAGGACACGAGGGATACCACAGAGGAGCATGGGGAGATTGGTGGTGGTGGTGGTGGTGGTTGGGGGGTGGTGGTCTGTCAGAGAAATAGAGGGGGCGTGCGTTTGTGGTTGGAACCACAGGGGTGACAGGCTGCATGGAGGCTGCCTGCTCTTGCACCGGCCACCGGAAAGGTCAAACCCCCAGAGTTGACATTTGGAGCGTGACAGAAGTGACCCGGAAACTCTGTCGTCTCCTGCTCTCAGTGAGGGTCCGGAGGAGGCCGGCTAACGTGCACAGGTACAGGTGGAGGAGGGCGTATGAGGGGGAAGCTGCAGGGTGGAGGAGGGAGAGGCGGCGGTAGACGTATACGAGCGGCGGTGACATTCTGAAAGAGGAGAATAATACAGCTGTGGAGGTCGTCAGGCTGAGGCCGGAGACCAGATCTGATTCAGTCAAAACAAAGCCTGACTCACCCTTTTCCCTCGTCCTCCATCTGTGAGCACGATGGCCTGACGAGAGCTGTCGCAGGCTTGTTATTATGAAATAAGTGCACTTAGGGGGAGGCGGGGCTACTGTACACGGGTGGCGGTGGCCATGGAGATGAGCGTTGCTATTATGGGATGCGTAGACAGCAGCTTTTGATTGGTTGGTGTGAGAGGAGCTTGAATCCAAGGCATTCAGAGCCACTATTCCTGATGATAACAGTGATCGTATATATATATATATATATATATATATATATATATATATATATATATATATATATATATATATATATATATATATATATATATATATATATATATATATATATATATATATATATATATATATATATATATATGAATAATACTAAATGGAAGGGGGGGTGGGGGGGGGTAGATGAGGTGTTGACTGGGCTCCTTGCTAACTGAGGTATTCCATTTAGAGCCAAGCTCTCTCATTTGTGAAAACCATAGCTCTGGCTTGGTAACCCACACCTTAAATAAATGTGGGAAGCATATTTCGAGTTCCCTCCAGGGAGACCTGATCCACCGTGCGTCTGCGGGGCCATCGTTGGGGCCGGCGCTGGACCCTGAGTTTAGCCGAGATGACATACATCAGCCATATTATACAGTAGCTATTTGGCTTGTCGGGTTTGATTTGCCCCTGTTCCTCTCGCGTAGATCGTCATGGATGGAAAGGACACGAGGGATACCACAGAGGAGCATGGGGAGATTGGTGGTGGTGGTGGTGGTTGGGGGGTGGTGGTCTGTCAGAGAAATAGAGGGGGCGTGCGTTTGTGGTTGGAACCACAGGGGTGACAGGCTGCATGGAGGCTGCCTGCTCTTGCACCGGCCACCGGAAAGGTCAAACCCCCAGAGTTGACATTTGGAGCGTGACAGAAGTGACCCGGAAACTCTGTCGTCTCCTGCTCTCAGTGAGGGTCCGGAGGAGGCCGGCTAACGTGCACAGGTACAGGTGGAGGAGGGCGTATGAGGGGGAAGCTGCAGGGTGGAGGAGGGAGAGGTAGACGTATACGAGCGGCGGTGACATTCTGAAAGAGGAGAATAATACAGCTGTGGAGGTCGTCAGGCTGAGGCTGGAGACCAGATCTGATTCAGTCAAAACAAAGCCTGACTCACCCTTTTCCCTCGTCCTCCATCTGTGAGCACGATGGCCTGACGAGAGCTGTCGCAGGCTTGTTATTATGAAATAAGTGCACTTAGGGGGAGGCGGGGCTACTGTACACGGGTGGCGGTGGCCATGGAGATGAGCGTTGCTATTATGGGATGCGTAGACAGCAGCTTTTGATTGGTTGGTGTGAGAGGAGCTTGAATCCAAGGCATTCAGAGCCACTATTCCTGATGATAACAGTGATCGTGGCCCCGCTCTCGTACACATGGAGCCTTGTATTTGTCCAAACAAGTGCATAAGATCATTTTTCACACCATGATGGATAGATCCGAAACGCCAGATGCGATTAGTTATTTTTTTATTAAATTGTTGCCACTGGCGACGTAATATTTTGGTGTGCAGAGGTAATTGTGAATGGCACAGATGTAAGCAGCAGTGTAGCCAGAGAAATCAAGAAGCAGGAAGAAGCAGGGAAGTGGTTGACTGGACTTGACCACTTTTTTTTTTTTTTGCTTTACGAGTATTTTGTTGGGCCTTCACTGTGCTGAGCAATTAACTGTTTGGCTGAAAGCATGGTGTCAGCTCCAGCGCTTCTCAGCTCGAGCGGCGTGGGCTATTTATCACTTTTACAACTCATTTTCACCCCAAAACACTCCACTCCCGGGCTGCTGGATGCAGCCGCTCCGCTGCCATGTCCTTGAGTCCCTGGTGACAGGTAAATATACATTCCCAGCCAAACACATGTCCCACATTGTCTGTGTTTGACTTATGGGAGGTCAGCCTGCAAGGAATCGATGTTGCAGTTCATTTTTAGAGGCCTGATGATGTCATGTTGCAGTGTACACCAGGTTATGGGTGCACGAACCTGTTGCTGTCGCTGCGAGAGAGCAACAGTCACCACAGCTGGAGTGCGAGCAGTCGCACCTGGGCTTTTTATTTGATTTGATTTTTATTTTTTTTACATGCACTTTGAGTAAAAACTTGAATGAGCTAAATCTGGTGCACTCTCTACTGTAACTCCAGCACGTCGCTGCGCTGACAGCATCCCACAGGGACCCTCGCCGGGTCACACAAGAGGGAGGAATGAATGGAGCGATGTGATGTTGTCATTCAAATGCAATGGATCACTTGAACTCCATTGCCCTGTTGTAATGACCCTGTGTAAGGACCTGTAATGTGGTTTTCCCCATTGGGTTTGAGGGAAACCTTATGCCGGCCCATTCAGGTGCGCAATAAAGTGCTTTTCACTTTCTGAGGACTTCCTGTCTCCAGTGGCGTTCTCCATTAACTCCTCACAGACAGACAAGAGCGTTTCCATTGGCCCAGACGCTCTTTATCGCAGCAGTCATTCCCCACAGGTACGCTGCTACCTGGCCCACAGATAAGATAGGAAGCCGGCTGCCTGTCACTATTGGCAGATGAAGGCTATCTGAATATTGACAACCGTTTACGCTCCTTGTTGAGACACACAGTTGGACTTGTGAGAGTTGCACACAGGGCTTTTATTGTCTAGGGGAGATATGAACAAGGCGGGTTCTCAGTGGTCACAACCCAAATAGCCTTATGTCACAGGTCGCACACCTCCCCCTCCTCCTCCTCCTGCTGCTCTTCTGGACTTGGCTTCTATTTATTCACACCAGCTGTAGTGATGTGCTAAAAAAGTTCTTGACACGAGATATTGCTTTTCATCGCTGGAGATTTCTGACTGCTAACAGGGAGCAGGGGGGCTTCTCCTGACTGTAGCAACACACACACACACACACACATAAGCATACATCAGTTTTCACAATAATGGCACCGCCACACCCCCTAAAATGCAAATATATAATGGGGGAACCAAAAAACAAAATTGTTGACTTTGAAAAGCAGCGTGAATTTACATTTACAGTCCGTGATACATTGTTTTGTATTGTAAAGCTACAGTTATTTTGCACAGGAGACAATACGACAAAAGGAAAATAATAATAATAATAATCGATGGTCTTGGCTTAAAATTGCTATTTGCTGTCGTCTGTTGATTGATAATTCCCTAAAAGTGAATCTGTGAATTTGAGATTATATGATTGTCTGAAAAACATGGTAATCATTTCCTTTATTTTTTTAAAAATCGATTATTAAATTATTGATTATTATTATTATTTGATCCCCACAGTCCTATAGTTTTGTTAATTAAATCAAGAGCCGCTAGGTTTTTTTAAAGAAATTATTGTTGTTCCTTTTTGATGTTATTTAATATATAATTATTTAATTTAATCATAATGTAGAGCAATTACAATTTATATTATACATTATATATAATATTGATTAGACATCAGCAAAATTAATAAATACAAATCATTAACACTGTAATTACTATTATTAATATTACGAGTTAGAATAGGTAGTGTGTGGTTGTTACTACATTATTAATATTATTATTATTTGTAGTATTATTATTATTTTTTGGTAGTTTAATCGTCACTAAATGAGTGCAGGCCACCTCTGTGTCTGCTCCTCATTCCCTCCAGAGGAAAAGTCAGTGTGTAACTCCATCCCACTGACACCAGTCTCCTGCTTTTTTTTTTTTTGTATAGGCCTCCATGTCATTACACTGTTTTGAAAAATAAGGAGAGGCTTTAACTGCCATCCGAGACGATAATGGTTACCGATTCTATACTTTCAGTAATAATCTTCAAGTGGGCCGTGATTAATGATGTCAGTGTTGGTGTGGTCCTTCAGGCCCCTGGCTGGATGGCTTCAGCCCTGCTGCCCTGCTCTCTCTCTCTCTCTCCATCTCTCCCTCTCTCTGTCTCACACACACACACACAGATGCTGTGGTCACATATTATGAATTGCTCATTTCTCTCTCCCTGTCACACACACACACTCAGGAAGGGGAGCCGGGCAACAAGTCCCCAGCTGCAAAGCATAATATTGACCCCACAATCCATCTTTATTGATTTGGCCATCAGCGTGGCGGCCTAATACATGCATAAGGAGCTTTCTACCTGTGAGTAAATATGAGATGAGAGGCTTTGGAGGTCACGTTTACTGCAGCTGCTCAGAGGATGGAAGAGGACGAGGGGGGGGAAAGGAAGTATTATTATTATTATTATTATTATTATTTTTACAATATGAGAGAAGAGCTGATCGGTGTCATGGGTTAAAGCAGGGATGTGAAGGAAAAGCTGGTGACACCACAGAGACGTAGCTTCTTCCTCCTCTTCTTCTTCCTCTTCTTCTTCTATCGACACATTTACTTTGGCCTCCAGAAGGGGTCGCCATCCTGTAATAACAGTGTGCCCCAAGGGTGTGGTGGGGAGGGGGGATCTCTCTCTCTCTCTCTCTCTCTCTCTCTCTCTCTCTCTCTAAGCCATTGAACATCTATATTATATCGGGGTTATTAATTAATTGAGCAGAAAGTGCGCCTATAGATATGCGCACATTAATCAATAACCCGGAGACATTTTCCATTTTAGAAACACCCCCCCCCCTCCCTCACTCCTCTTCTGTTATTTACAGTTCTTGTGAAATGTCTCACTTTGCTGCCCCCGGCTACCCGCAAGATATTTCTACCCTTTTTTTAAGCTCTCAAAAATAACCCAAGGAAATTAAGAATAATGAAAAAAAAAAGTCGGACAGCAGCCCATAAATGAAGGGAATCGATGTTTTCGCCGCTCACTGTTAAGGCTTCCGCCTCATAATGGAATAACGCCGGATTTATTTGGGAATCTTGTGGCTTCCTCAGCCATGAACCGTGATTATTTCACTGGGAGAAACCGGTGAAACGTTGACGAGCTCGCGGGGCCGCTAGAGAAGAAGGCCCTGGGCTTTTTCCTAATTAAATCTTAACTGATTGAAATAAAGGTTTCACTACCTCAAGGCTTGACTAAGCTCGCCCCCCCCCCTCCTTTTTTTTTTAATGCGCTTTATTTATTCTGCGCTCGCGCGGCCCGTGTTCTGCCTCTCCAGCAACTCCACAACCGGCCAGAGCAATGTTCGGTCAGGCGCCTCTCCCTCAAACCCCCGAGCTATGTTATTTCACTAATTATCATTTTTACATCATTAAGATTTATTTTCGTGCTCTGTGTGTGTGTGTGGGGGGGGGGGGGGGCATGGGGGGGCGGGGTGTGTGTGGGGGGGGGGGGGTGCATGGGGAGGAGTGGGGTGGGATGTCACTCATTTTTAAGAAGACAAGCAGCACTGAAGTGTGAAAAAAATATATCGCCTCCAATTCAAATATAGCAGAGGGTCCTGAATATCAACCATCTACTTTGTTTTTTAATATTTACTTTTCTAACCCCCGGAACCAAACTCACTCTCATTGTCCCCAGACAGATGCTAAATAAGACTAACTGTATTTCTGTGTGTGTATATATGTGTGTGTGTAGTAGTAGTAGTAGTCTACAGTTTGTAGTTTGTGTGTGTGTGAGTGGCATCATGGCTCCTCCATACAGTATGCAGGGTGTGAGGGAGCCTCCTCCTCCTCCACTGTCTGAGGACCATATATACTGTATCATAAATGATAAACAGATAATGGAGCTGTCTGCTGCAGACGCCTTCATCAGCGGTAAATGGGAGCTGGCGCAGAGGACCACGGAGAATTAAGGCGAAAGACTTTGCAACATTCCTGCAGGGGATAAGTTGTTGACAATTAAAGAACACACACACAGAGAGAGAGAGAGAGAGACAGACAGACAGACAGACGGGGGGGGGCACACTGGCAGTCTTTTTGCACTACTTTGTTTATGTTGGCTTAGTAATTTCACCAACAAAACAACAAGATTTTATTTCAATCTTAATTTCTATTATTTTAATTTCTATTCTGTTGTTTAACCTTTGATAAATATGGACGAAGATTATTACACGACAATAGTTTGTGTGTTTGTGTTGCTGCTCTGTTTCAGGTCAACACTTTCCTCGTGTGATCGCATAGGAAGGACAAATAAACGAGGACATTATTCACTTCATATGCAACAGAGGGGGAAGAATAATAAGTAAATATCGCACAATACTGCAATTAAAAAACAAACAAAAAACAAAACAATATCTGTGAAAATTACAACATGAAATCCGAGCAGATGAAGTTTTGTCTGTGGCTCGATTATCTTTGCGGAGTTTGGATTGCACAGACAAACCCTGCCTTTTATGTAGAGAGAGAGAGAGAGAGAGAGAGAGGGAGGGAGGGAGAGAGAAAAGAAGCAGCAGCAGCCAGAAAGCCTTTTCGGTGGTGCTATAATAAACCATTTTCCCTGGGCTTTATTGATCAGTCACTCTGAGCTAATGTAATTATCCTCATCAATAGGGGGACTGCAGGGAGAATCATTATGCGGTTGACATTGATAAATGATCAGCCAAATGCGGCCCTTTTCTCCCAGGGACCCCCGCCTCTGACCCGCTCCTCACACAGGCCTACATAACGTCGTCATAGAAACACCTTATGGCAAGAGGAGAGAAAAGTGCTGAAATGTTTAAAAAAAAAAAAAAAGGAGGGCGACACACACGCACACGCACACACGCACATATACACACATATACACACACAGGCCTAAATACACACAACCTAAAAACTGTCCCCCAGAGCGAGCCATTCTGGGTAGAGCCAGCTGCAAAGCGAAGGACACTCAGCCCCTGCGCGCGCGACCATTTTTATGACCACTATCCAAAATCAGCAATTTAAAAGAAAGAAAGAAACAAAAAAAAGGAGGAAACAAAACTTTTTTTTCTCTCCCTTTATGGCGTGTGTGTTCTGTCTCTGTCTGCAGATGCGCTCGTGACTCTAAAAATAAATGACAACAACAAATACATTTTAAAAAATACACGTTTGCATTCCTCTCTCTCTCTCTCTCTCTCTCTCTCTCTCTCTCTCTCTCTCTCTCTCTCTCTCTCTCTCTCTC
>JAFBJQ010040719.1:233674-392289 GCA_016785345.1 Trinectes maculatus
CACACACACACACACACACACACACACACACACGCACATATAAACACACAGGCCTAAATACACACAACCTAAAAACTGTCCCCCAGAGCGAGCCATTCTGGGTAGAGCCAGCTGCAAAGCGAAGGACACTCAGCCCCTGCGCGCGCGACCATTTTTATGACCACTATCCAAAATCAGCAATTTAAAAGAAAGAAAGAAAGAAACAAAAAAAGGAGGAAACAAAACTTTTTTTTCTCTCCCTTTATGGCGTGTGTGTTCTGTCTCTGTCTGCAGATGCACTCGTGACTCTAAAAATAAATGACAACAACAAATACATTTTTAAAAAATACACGTTTGCATTCCCCTCTCTCTCTCTCTCTCTCTCTCTCTCCCGGATCACACTTTACCAGATGCTCTGCTGAGAAAACAAACTAACAAACTAACAACAACAACAAAAAAAAGCGAGAGAGAGAGAGAGAGAGGAGCCAATAACGTGAACATTATTAACATGTCGCCTCTCGTGCACGCACGTTCTTGCGCGTGGGCTTTTCATATTGTCGCGCGGGTGAATTGAGCGTGTTGTTGCAGGGGAGCGGGCTGCATTGTGCAGCAGTGCAGGGGGAATATATTCCTTATTTTATTCGTGCTGCAGCAGCGCGGACTGGCTTTGACAGGGAGGAGATGAAGGGGAGGAGTTGTTTAGCTCGGCTGGATCATCCATCATCCCTGTCACACCAAATCGGCAAAAGGAAAGCAGCAGAGGCAATCTACCTTCTGTCTCATCGGGGGAGGGAGGGAGGGAGGGAAGGGGGTGGGGGGGAAAGAGAGAGGAGGGGGGGAAGGAGGGGAAAACTATTAATATTAAAATCCTCTCCATCCACAGTAATCCTCACGTTTTCTCTCTTTTTCATCTGATAATCTCCGCACAAAACGGAGGAATTCTTCCTTCCGTTTTCTCCACTGGAATCACGGAGCCCTGGCTAAAACAACAACAACAACAACAACAACAACAACAACAACAGCAACAACAGCAACAACAAGGACTTTAACGTTTTCAATAGTTAGGAGAAGAGAATGCATCATGAATTCGACTCGAATGCAAAAACTAATATTGAACATGGTAAAGGCCCGCTGCATTAAATAACACGTTACACTCTCCCGAATTTCACACTAACAAACGGCGTCGAATTCATTTCCGTTCTAAAATAACCGGAGAAAAAAAAATAAAAAGACCAACTTCGAATAAACGTAAAACAAATGCCTTTGAAATAATGTGTGTTTTTTTTTTAAAAAAAAAAATTAAGATACTTTTATGTGCGAGGAATTGGGCCAAGAATATTTGCTATAATTCCCATAATTGTTCCCCCCACTTGTTTTTCACAGAAACAAGCAAAAGCCATCCATTAAATAAATAAATCAACAGGCCCCAGCTGCCATGGAAGGAAATCTGTGTTTGCGGAACAAAACTGATTGTAAGAATTATTATTCTCATAACGTGGCCAATTTAAAAGAAATGGTTAATTGTGAACAATATATAAAATATGATGACACATTTAGGCTAATTAGAATATTTAAAAATGTAGTTTAAAAAAAACAACAACGTTGGAACAGGATATATGGGAATAATAGGGAATACACATCTTAAATTATAAACGAATTTTATATGAATTTAATGTTTAATGTTTGATCATTATTTTTATTATTATTATTATTGCCATAATATAATAGTAATAATAATAAAACTTATTACCGTTTTAAGATAGGATATACTTATATTTGTTGATGAACACACAGGAAGGATCCAGTGATAACTCGTGTTTATCGTTAAAAAATAAATTGAATTATTAAAAAAAAAGCGAATAAATTCAGTGCCACGAGTGCAACAAAGCAGAAGTTTAAAGTTGTGTGAGAAGGGGCCAAAATATTTTCGCCGCAGTGATGTTGTCGTTTGTGGTTTAAGGCTATAAGTTGATGGCCGCGGGCAACCACAGGCACAGAGATGGAGAGAAGGGAGAGGAGATAGCCTATCAAAGCCCATTTGTGTGCTCCCGGGTGGCAGTGCCAGCTGCGACCGACAGGCGGCGCTGCTAAACGGCAGAAATGAACAGAGCACTCACGGAAGGGGCCAGCCATGGTTCTCAATGCAGGAGCTATTCCACTGGGGACAAGTAGTGGGCTGAGGGACAGGGACAGAGTGATGGCTGTGTTTTAGTCAAATAACTGGTTCATTTTTAATTTTCATCCCAAATTCAGGCTTTGATTGGCTCTTTGTAGGTTATTATAGGTCAAACAATTTGTGTTTGTTTCATTTCCATTTTCTAACTTTCAGCTTATTAATGTAAATAACTGTGGCATTGACAAACTAAACTGTACAACAAAAATGTCCCTTAGAAAATGTTTATGTTTTTGTTGTTTGACCATTTGTAAGATCTGAAGGGCACACTTCCACACGTGTGTTGTATTTATCTCCACTCTATCTTTTGGTCTCAAACTAATGTGAGTTGGTGGGGTAATGTGCACCCTTCATTTGCATCTGACAGTTGTTTGTTATTTGGAGGACATATTTGTGTGACTACATAAAATACAGTGGAAAGATTTATTTCAGCCATAATTTATCACTGCCATTTAAAGAGGTTATTTCATATCCAGATGGGCAGTCCTGTTTTTTTGTTTTTTAAAAAAAAGCTGTTTTTTGATAGGCTGCTGGAAAATTGAAACCTAATTGATATTTTGATGACTCTTTGAAAAAAATAAAATTCAAAATTACAGCATTGTCGATGGGCAAACTCTTGCCAAAAGCACATTTTATAATAATAATAACATTAATAATTAACTAATTATTTGCATTGCTAATAAAATGGGAACACGGATAGGACGTCGTTGTTTGTAACACAGTTATTCACACAAAAATCTAACAAAAATCAAAAATGAAATATTTATTACAGCATTTGTGACTGAACACCTTTTAAACATTACGTCACAGTCCTCATACAAGTATTTAATGTATTTTTGACAAAGCTTAAGGGAGACGGCATCTTATCATCTAGTGAGGAACACGTGCTGAAAAAGGAAGGAATTCATGGACATACAATATCAATGCCACAGCAGATCTGAAACTAGCAAAAACATTCTTTTTCAATTGAGGTAAACACATAGAATATCTAACATGAAACAATTAATAGACTGAACTCTGTACGAAGTTTGTTACAATATTCTCTCAGCTTTTTTACCCCACCCCACCCCAAAAAAAGCATTGAGTTCATAATTTAAGTTTTTTTTTTCTTTTCTTTTTTCAAAGTTTTAGGTTTTTTGGTGCATCAACCATCAAATGCTTCTCCAGCGCCACGGCATCAACGTTTGTGTCAGTATTGTCCTTATGGCAAGAATGTTGATCCGCGGATGAAGAAGCTCCGTAGGATGTTGCTTTTCCACTGTTAAGCTTCCTTCAATAGGCTCTTCCCAATGAGAGTCCAGGGTACAAAAAAAATAAAATAATATTAAAATAAAAATGTATAAAACCAACACAATCCAGTGCTTGGGCAATTCAGACAAAGAACTTTTTTTATCCTTTAAAACCTACAGGGCAACATTCATTCATGAACCAAAAAAAAAAGAGAGAGAGAGAGAGGGGCATGACAAATGTCCAAACTGAATCTTCTGGAGAGATCCGGTGTCATTTAGCAGCCTTTTCCCATCATGCCCTGTTCTTATGGGGGACAGGACCTGATTGCCCTCTGTGGTCTGGAGCCTTTTTGAGATGTTCCATCTTCTTATTGTTTTTCTTTTCTTTTCTTTTCTTTTTTTCCCCCTCTTTTCTTTCATAGTGCTGTGCTGCGAGACAGTTTCTCCTCCAGGAAGGAGCACACACAGTGTGAGAGAGAAAAAGGTTAACCTTTGATTCTAAAACTAGCTCAGGAAACATAAACCATGTGATCAACGAAAAATGCACAAGTTTTAACTTATCTATACGTTTTTTTTTTATACTACAGTAGTTATAACTCTTGGAGTCTTTCTGTTGTTTCTCTTTTGAACTTTCCGGGGGTGATTTTATTTTAGAAGCGTTTGAGCGCGTCACATGAAAGTGTACTGAACACGTGTGGGGATGGTGTGTGAGCGAGTGAGTGTGCGGAAAGTGTGTGTGTGTGTGTGGTTTTTTTTTTTTTGAATGTGTGCATCTGTCCATTTGTTGCACATGTGTTCGTCAGAACATCCTCCGTTGATCTTAACCAAAAGCCCAAGACTTTACAAAGTGTTCTTGTCAGCTTGGTCCTCCGCTTGGATGAAAGTAACAAAATCGACAAGTTTAAAAAAAAAAAAAAAGAATTATCACAGCTCATGTGGAATTCTGTTTCTTTAGAGTCAAATTCTGGTCAAAAGGGTTCGTACGTTTTTTTTTTATTCTTAAAAATAGTCTCAAAATAGGATTTATTGTGAGCTGCTGCTTCTTTTTTTTTCACTGTTTCCTTGTAGTAGCTGCTGTTGTTGTCGTGGTATAGCAAAGTTCCCTTATACTATTGGGCATGGATGTCCAGGCCTTGTCCTCCAGTACTGGGGTCAATGGGAGTGAGCAAAGGGGGTCTCTGTGCAGACACGGTCATTCCTGGGTGCGACGAGGGTCCTCCGTGCATCAGCATGGCGTGGTGAGGATGGTGATGAGGGTGGTGGGAGTGGGCGTGATCGGGCAGGTACGCGTGGAGAGGGGGTCTGTGTCGAAACTGGGAGGGGTGAGAGGTCATCTGATGAGGGTTGGTGTAGGTGGGTCGGGCCATGCTCATGCCCATAGGACCGCTCTGAGGTACGTACTCCCCCGGCATGCCTGGCAGACCTGAGAGAGACAGACAGCGAGAGAGGGAAGTTTATGCCGAGTTGATAAAATGGTTTTCTCAGTGACATGCCCCTTTAACGGGCCTTAATTCAATTTAAACACAACTTCGACAACAAAGGCCCGGGCAGGTTTTATAGCGCTGCCTCTGCGACTGCACAGCTTTTAGCTTCTAAAAGTAAAGGGAGCCATTATTGCACTGGGCTATTTTGGGCCATGGTGAGTGGTTTACAATGCCCAATAGCGTTGTGGTCAGGTCTCAGGTTGGAAAACGATCCTCAGTCATCTGCGGACACCGCGAGGAAAACCAAGCAGCCGTATCGATGCGGAGAAGCGCTAATACTTTTTACAAACGCAGCAGTTAATTCCCCGGCTGACTTCAGCGACAGCCGAACAGGGATCGACTCTCGGGGATGTTCCTCTGTGAACATATTTGATTTTGGAATTTCTTTAAGTCGCTGTTTAATAATTAAGACAGCAAGCATGAACAGCTGAGTGCATTTCAAACAAAGCAAAGTCCTGGAGATAGATGAGAGAGGAGGAATTGGAATAAAGGGAAAGTAGGTGGGGCTGCATTGAGGTGGACTCCACATCACATGTGTGGCGACCTCGGCGTGCTGGCACCAGAACGCAGGACCTAGAGCTGACTCAGCAGTGCCACTGTTTGTTGTGATCAGAAAGGAAAAAACGTCAAATGTAGGTGGGGGGGAGAGGGTGCTCCTGGAGCCTGGGACTGGAGTATGGGAACATGGCTGGTCTAGAGGACTGGACCTTGGGGAGAGACAAGTGAGAGCAGGGGGTCCCCGCTGGAGCCAGGGGGCCTGGGTCTGGGATTGGGTCTGGGCCGGCCTGCTTTGTAATGTGAACCCCTGGGGGATTAGAAGCTGTAATAGGAGGGGAGAGGTCGCCGCAAGGTCACGAGGCATGCTCACTCTCTGCATTCCTCCACCTTAGTACACTGCAATTAAGAAATTACACAGGAGGGCCCCGGTGAGGGGAAAGGGAAGAGGAGGAGGGTAAAAAAAAAGGAAAAAAAAAAAAAAAGAGACAGCAGAGGCCAAGATTAATGAGCAGCCTCATTGGTTGAAAGCTGTGTGATTTTCTAATACTCCCTTCCCACGGAAGTTCATTTGAAATGCACATGTTTGTCTCTTAAAACCTCGCTATCGGGGTCATAAAACAAATAAATCATGCGGGGTGGGTGGAGGGGGGAGGGGGGTGGCGGCGGCGGGGAGGTGAGGTGTGATCGGCGCCCTCACCTCCACCTAACCTGCAGCAGCTCCTGTTAAAAGGCCCAGCAGATGTTTCTGACACTGTAAGCTGCTAATCTCCAGTCCTGTAAGCTGCAGTCATTCTGTTAAGTAGATCTGAGACGACCCCCCCCACAACCCCCTCTCGCCCCCCCCCCCTCTTTATTAACAAGAGTGGTAAAACCATCTGAAGACAATAAGTGAGGACAGACCGGGCCTCTCTCGCTCTCCATCCCTGGCTCCCTGTGCACTCCTGTTATGGCACAGTGGTCCTGCTCAATGGCTGGGCCATAATTAAGTACCAAACACAGCATATTGTGTGGCTGCGTAATCAAATCAAGAGAGGATAATATTCCTCTGCATTAAGCTATTAATGTAATTGGTCATGAAGCGTAAAGTACGTTACGTAATTAAATAGTCTCAAAATTATATAGCCCTATATTAAGAATTAGCCAACCTGAGCAAATGTTGTCTCTGTGTGGCTGTTTTAGGGAACATTGCTTTCAGATTTTTTCTTTTTTTTCTCCCCCTTTTCGCCTCAGCTGTCATTAGAGGCAGGAGGGGATGAGAGGAAAACGAGTGAGGGACGGGGGAGAAGGTGGAGAGGAAGCAGAAGGGGGTGAAATGATCTCCGTCGCCGGAATCGCCGCCGTGACCCCACAGAAACTCCGCTCGCCATTTACATATAAAGGCGTCTTTTAATCAAGGTAAGTGTTATTATATTGTGGCTCATTGGCCAGGGGAGTTTGAGGTGTTAAATAAAATCTCTGCTGCCCTGCCGCCTTCGGGATGTGATACGTCTTGATTTTTCAAATGCCAGCACCGTGGCGCTCGCGGTAGGAGGAACGGCCAGCTTAATCAGACTGTCGCCATTTAGCTGTAAAGACATTGTGTGTGTCTGTGTGTGAGTGTGTGTGTGTGTGAGACTGTATCTGTGTGTGTGAAAGAGAGTTCCCCTCCTTTTAGACGCAGTCATGCTTGTGTCTACAACCTTATAAATTTATCTCAATGTCTCCCCGCTCTTGTCTGTGAGTCTCGGGTCAGGCTAGTTACTGCCCCCCCACCCCACCCCCCCAAAACCGTCTCCCTCCAGTAAAAAATAATCAAAACACACAGCCACCCCCTCACCCCCACCACACTCATTCCTCCCTTTACACAGCTCAAACCAAACCCCCGAGTGAAGGATCGGCCGTGTCACCCACGGCCCGTATATCTCGCTCTGGACCGTAATGTACTGCAGTGTTCCCGTCTTTGCATATAAGATAATTTGGGCATCAATCCTTCCCCAGACAGATTTATGTCACTCGGAGGACAGTTTCACTTCTCCTTCTTTATCGCTTCACTGGAGCCTGCTTAATTTCTCCCCGTCAGCCCCTTCCCCAGGAGATGTTATTTTTTCCCTAAATGTCCAACATTTGCATTTGCTGTCCAGGGTGGGGAGAGTGATGGCGCTGTTGTGATAAATAAATTTGTGCGTGCCACGCCAGGGTTGTTTCTTCCTCTCTTTCCCCTCTGTTGTCGTTCCTGTTGTCTGGCGCCACAAGTCCGGGTCCTCTCTGTCCCAGGATGGTTCCCCCTTTTTCCCAAGTGTTCAATTCATCCTTGGCTACCACCCCCCCCTACTCACTCCCCCCCAAGCATCTTGCTAAAACAGCCCCGCATGCTTGCTTATAGTTGTTGATGCTTGGGAATAGGGGCTCCGAGCTTGCTGCAAAAATTATGGCCGGGGTACGAAGGAGTGGTGCTGGTGAAGTGAAAGGGGATTGTGGGTGGAAAAAACAACAAAACAAAACAAAACAAAACAAAAAAAAGAGGCCCCCAAAGTGTAAAATACAAGGAAAAGAGCCCAGTACTTACTTCCCCCTTTTTCTTTGCGTTTTGCTTTACAAGATGGAGGTTACATGTAGTGCCATTGCCCATCCATGCCCATATTCATCCCCATTCCACTCATAGGCCCTAGAAAGAAGAGATAAACGCCAGGAAAAGGGTCAGCAGGAGTTTGAATCACAGAGAGAGAGACAGGTCAGACGAGACCCACGTACAGAGAGAGAGAGAGAGAGGATGAGGTTGGTTAAGAGTTAGATGGGAAATGGCGAGCGAGTGAGGAGAGGAAAATGTGAAAAGGTGGCAAACGTGCTTTAACTTTGCTTTGCATCCCACAAATCGCTTTTCACGACCACTTACAGCGGGTGGGGGTGGGGGGTGTGTGCATTTTTCCAGATGTGTTAGATTAGAGAACAAAACAAGCACGACAAGCAGCAGACAGCCCGGGGAATGTTGGGAAGACGGTTAAAGAGACGTGTTATTGTGGTTGTGTTGTGCACGTGTTAGCATCAGGTTTGGGTTTTGGCTGAGTTGTTGGACCTGCTCTGTGCCGAGGTGACAAATCTCATGCTATGGACAAGACGATTAGTGTTAAACAGCTGTTAATCATCAACCGGTGAGGCAGGCATGATAATGGGAAGTAGGACAGATGACGAGAGGCGTTCCGACTCACCGGCTGGCCGGATCCCCATGTGTTGCTGGCCGTCCAGCACGAAGCTGCCCATCGGCTGGCCCTCTGGACTGTATGCTGCTCCTTGGCTCACTGAAGGATCAAGAAGAAAACCTGATTGTAGTCAAAACGTGGACATGAAAAAGGGAGGGGGGAGGAAGAAGAGAAAACACACCAGACAATCAGCAATTGTCCCAGCTCCAGCCCAAACATACTGTAAGACATTGTGCTCATGTTTGCGGACCGCATTGGCTGACGTGTGGCATGCAAACACCCATACAGTTGGTCCGCACGCACGCATGCAAGCACGCACACACACACACACATACACACACACAGAGCCAGTGTCACTCAAAGCCACGCTTACAGGAGTTACATTGTTCTATAAATGAGAGAAGAAAGCATGCAGTTTGACAGGGTGCGAAGAATTCCTGGCAGTTCATAGAGTTGAAACACTGATTCTAAGAAGCTAAATTGTTTAGTATCATGATTGATTTTTCTGATGTAGAACTTCATGACATAGAAGATGAAGTAGCAGTATCAGTTTTCCGACTTGTATTATGTATTATATTAATTTGTGTCTATCAGTAACGTTCCTTCCTTGGAGACCTGGAAACACTGTATTCTCAGGCTATAATAGCATTATCTTGGATAATCTGTAATTCGTAGAGATTAGGGGGCGCTCTTAGTCATGGTGTTTTTGTAAAGATTTTCGAGTGGTACATCCTGTTATATATTCTGTGCTGATGTGCAGGGACTGGCAGAAGGTGTTGCCCATGTTTGGATGTGCATTTCAATTTAACTATGGCTCATGTTTGTTTGAACAATCTCCACCTCGGTGTGCAGGGATCTTTGTTTTTTTTGGATGGAAATTTGCTAATGAACAAAAACAGATTCTCCCTCCTGAGACAAATTACTTGGCTTCTTCGTGACAGCGCCGCAGTCAGTGAAGCTTAGTGTGACTGAATCATTCCAGGGAATCGCAAGGTGGAATGATTACTACTCATTTTGTGCTTTTTCAATGCTGAACAAAATAGATGTAGGAAATGAATTTGTTATCAATTACTGTATGTTTTTTTAAAAAGTGGAAATGATCCAAATTAAGCACAGAAATTCCTGAGGTGATCAATTAAAAGGTTTAGGGAGTTCCTCTTGATCCTATGCTGGGAAATAGGAAAATGTAAAAAGCCCCCCAAAAATGAACATAAATTGCTGTTAGCGCCTATGGTACTCTTGTGTCCTTATTAGCCATTTACAGATTGAAAGGTAATAAAGCGCTTTCTCTACTTAGACTGGGAAATCTCCAATTAGAGTCAATCAGTAAATGGCCTGCGCCAACTGCATGACGGGACGACGGGAGGAAACGTAAGAGGAGGTCGTACAAGAGATTTTGGGAAATGCAGAGTATCCGGCCCCGGTCATGTGCATGCTAGTACAGGATTTGTAAAGGAAAGAAAGGAGGAGGAACAGGACTGTACTGTACATTTGCTGTTTTTTTTTGGTTTTACCTGCTCGATTCGACTGGTCAATCATAGGCTGTACTATTCTTCTCCTGGCATTAATGAACCTGGATGAGAGAGAGAGAGAGAGAGAGAGAGAGAGAGAGAAACAGAGAAAAGAGAGAAAAAAACCCCAAACGTTAAATCACCCTTGCATTTCCACCCAGAAAGATTCATCGCACACCACCACAAAGACAAAACAGTTTTGCATGACTTAATGGCGACATTAGCCGCCGAGTCCTTGAGAGAGGCGCTCACAACAAAAACAGCAACAAACAAAAGGGCGATTGTGTGCTGACTTGGGAACCCAGTGAGGGATACTTTTAATGTTCCTTATGATCTATTCCCCCCTCTTTTAATAAAGCTTTTGATTACGTTTGGTTGCTATGGGCACCAGGGAGACATTCCTCAAGTATTAAGTGCAGCTCGGACACAGAAGAACCTTCATCATGGCACATCCCTTTCTCCCCAAACCCCCCCCCCCCCCCCCCCCCCCACCCCCCCCCCCCCCCTCGTCTTTAATAGTTGCTCCTGCGGCACATTGCACACATCACAAACCCAACTTTGCACGTGGCGCACAGAATCCTGTCCCCGGCTCCAGAACACTGTTATTTCTGGAGGTTTATCACTCATTGGAATTTTGAGGAAAGCTTTGTGTTAGAAATGTGCAGGATACAAATGGTTCCTTTCATTGCTCCCCATCACTCCACACCCCCATTCCCCCACCACCTTCGCCATTCCCCTCTGTGGGACCCCCACTCTGACTGAATTGTAGGGGGTTCAGCTCCCCTTCCAGCTGTCTAGAAATGAGGACCAGGCATGGGCCACTCCATGCTTTCACAAGGTATTGTTATGTCAGCGAGCCCATCAATTAGGCTGTCTGAAGTTTTATCACCAGCACAGCAGCGAATAAGTGCAGCTCCACAAAGGCTCCCCAGCCAGCTTTGCTCCTGTGGCTTTTCCACTGTAGACCCAGAGGTCATTTGGAGGTGACTGCCATCCAGGAGCGACCTTTTTTTTTAACTTGGAATGGGGATGTCCTGGGCTGTGTCAAATGCAAGCTGGACGATCAGGTCAAGCAAACTCTCCATCCTTCCCACGTCCTTCCTCCATTTTCCCTTGATGTCCTCTCATTCGTGGACATGCACTAAAGGAAAACGTAGCATGGACTTGTACAGGTACTAGCATGTGGTTGATATTAAAGAGAGGTTTCAAATCACGCTGGAGCTGTCCAGCATGGAGCCCTTTTCTGGTTCCAACAAGCAGAAGAGAGAGAGCGGGAGAGAGAGAGAAAAAAGCCACGGCACCATCAGTATGGCTAAAGAACTGGTCATTAGGAGGAAGGGAGAGCTGGAACCAATTTGGGCTCCTAATCCCCCATGAAGCCCTGATACCTGCCCTTACTTTCTCCAATGAACTTAAACGCCTGTAATCTGCCTGGCTCAAAGTGACATGGTTAAACGTACAAAATGCACGGTGGGGAAAAGGGAGAGATGGTGCTCATTTGCCAGGGGGCATCCAGAGTGCAGCTACGCAGGGGTGCCGCGGGCCCCAGAGAGAGGAGAGATGAAACACATCCATATGAGTATGAAGGAGAATTTAAAAAGGGGGGGGGGGGGGGGGGGGGGGGGGGGGGGGGTGAGGTGTGCAAATACGAGATTTGGATTTGAAATTATATGACTGCAGTGCATTAGGTTTTATGATTGAATGATTAGGTTTTAATAGCTGTGATAGTATATTTGATGCACCAAAGGGGACAGAGCATTCTTCAGTATCTAATGCTGTCAGAGAATACCTACAGTGCTTCAGAGAAAAGACTCTAGCAGCATTAAAACCAGCTGAGCAAGTAAACAGTACGACATTCCTGGTATCACACTTTACCTTTACGCTCAGTGCAAGGTCTGCCAAAATGTACGTCCTACGTCCTTCCTTCCTAGACACACCGAGGGGCAGAAAATCACAACCATGTGCATTCTTACCTATTCTGGGACATAACCATAAACACATAATGTTGAGAATATTCTTCCCAGGTGCTAAATTTGCCATTATAGTTTCCAGTGACTGCGGGGATCCCACTCGACGTACTGGAGAGCATACTCAACGATCAAAGTGCCATTTTCAGATTTTGTTTTTTAACTGTTCTGTTTTAACTGTTTTCCTACGTCTTTCAGGAAACATAGTTTTGTAGTTTGAAAGCAGCGTAGACAAACATCGATATTTAAATCTTTTGACAACAAGCCATTTCTGAGATGGTCTTTCCTTTTGTCAACATTTCCCTTTAGTGAAAGGCCACCATATTACAACCTGACACACACTCGCACATACAAAGGCTCTGTTTTGGTACGCTAAACATGTTGCCACAGTAACCGGCAGGCAATGTGGTGCACTGGAGGGAGTGGGGGGTGTCCAAGGGCCCCTCTCGTGGTGGCCTCAGAGCACCTTTTATCAGTCTGAGCAAAGCCAATTGAGATTATCAGAGTCAGGCCTGATAACACTGTTTTCCCTCGACCCGTGAGCTGCTAATGGTGTGTGCTTAGAACAACAAAACTAGGAATCCTCCAGAGATGAAGGCTAGTCAACTTGGATGGACAGAGGGATGAATCGGAGGACCCAAGGTCCTGAGAGAGACACAGAGGTTGACCACAGGGACTCGGAATTCCCAACCACTCACTAAAACATACGTGCATGCTGTAAATCTACACATCGACACCATGGACAAGACCACAACCACCGCCAGCGTGTCCGTAGGCTAACCAGAACACAGGAGGCTCACAGGGGACACTAGCTAAAAAACCTCCAACCCAAAGCCCATGTTTTATTATCTACATCTGGTGGTCTAGCTTATTATGGCCTGCCTCTGCTGAATGTTAGAGCCCAGAAACGCCAACTCGCACACATGCACACAGAGCACACAGAGTACCTCTCAGCATGGGAACTCCATGCTGTCTTCAAACAAATAATTAAAGGCAAGGTTAGGGGGTCATGCAGAGGTCATTCCTTGGGATACAGTTCAGAATGTGTACCCAGGAGAAAGTGGGGGCAGTGATCCGCTGCGTTTAATGTGGGCGACTGGTTAGTTCTAGCCAACTTGCAGTGCCGAGCATGAAGGACTCGTTTGTACATTTATGCACGTGTCAGTCAATATGCGTTTACGTACATGTGAGTGATTTCGTCACACGCTATTGGATGTCAGTTGGCCAGCAGGGGCACTTGATGCTGATGTGCACAAAAATGTCATTAATGATATGTGCACAAATGAGCAGATACAATAAGCTTGACCCCAAGATGAGTAAGAAGAGGAGGTTCATGAGGTGGACAAAAAAAGTATAGAAAAGACAGAGAACGACTGTGTCTGACTCAGAGTTTGTTATTTATTATTTTTTTCTCGCTTCCTCATGACAGTCACTCAGAAAGGACTTGTTTCTGGTTAACTGACTTGCAGCCACACCTGGTAACTCGCTCCTGTTGTCAGCATTCCTTCTCTGGGAAAAATTGTCATGCCAAACCACCCTACCCTGGAGCATAGCCAAGAGAGAGAGAGAAACTGAGGCAGAGAATATGAAAGAGAGCTTCGTTACTTGGCTTAAAGGGAAATCAGCCAATCAAGAGGAGGGGGGGGGGTGTCAACGTTGACGCTTGACAAGTTTTGTGATGAACGAAGGAAACCGACCAAGAATCAGCGAGAGACAGGGGAGAGAAAGAGAAAAAATGCTAATCATGTCCTCTTCTAGGAATTGAGCGCCAAGCTACACAAAATGCACAGCAATGCAAAGGCTACAGGCGGCTTTGATATTGTCACACAGAAATCATTGTCGGTTTATAGCCTTCATGGCTGACTTGCAAATACCCATTCCGATAGGTCATGTGCCAGTCGCGGAGGGCAGGGTTAGGTTGGGGTTGGGGCGCGTTGGGGGAGATTAAACGCAACACAATCTGAACAAGAACGTGCCTGAACTCAATCCTCGATTGCTGCTTGCAAACATACACTGTCCTCTGGTTCCTATTTAGGCTCATTGCTTCCATGCTTCCGCTTCAGACAGAAATAAAGATTCCAAACCCCCAGCGATTGAGTCACAACTCAGTGGTATCAAAGGAGGAAGGCTTTAGTTTGCACTGCCCCCCCTCACCCCACCCCAAAAAAAAGGGAATGACGGACAGGGGAGGGTGAAGACACTGGATGTCCTCCGACCAGGAAGTGCATGCAAATTGACCCCATGATGAGGGAGTGTTTAGTATAAGCAAACACTAATTATGGTCCAGCCAGACTGTGGGGCAGTCTGGGGCTACTGAACCTCCAACACTGATCTACTGTCGTGTCAACAACACGGCCCTAACAGGCCCTCCGTAACAGTTTATCCACGACTTGCCACCAGACTGAACTTACAGTATCTGTGGGTTTATCATAAACCATCACAATGGAGGCTTTGACAGGCTCCCCTCTTCCAGGGTGGAGATAGAGGACATGAGGGAATAGGAACGAAGAAGCTTCCTCAGGCAGGCTCGTCTTATCAGAGACAAAGTTTCCCTTTCTCTGTCCCTCCGTCCCTTCTTTAAGTTAAAACAGGAGTCAGCAGACATAAGCTTGCCGAACATTACCTCAGCCCTGTGTTTGATTTAGTGCAGATGTGAAACGGAGCGATGCAGGATCTTTTTTGGAGGGGGCGGGGGGTAAGGGGGACGTAGGAGAGGGCCCACGTTTAGGGCAGCCACTGTGTTTACATAGTTTTTCCTCTGTCTCTCTCTCCCTCGTTCCCTCTCTCTCTCGTCCACAGTGCCTGTATACCCCCCCCCCAACACTCTTTTGTCTGCCTCTCAAAGGGGCACTGTTTCACCTCTCCTCCATGGACTTTCACTGACCTGTTTTTCTTTCCCTTTTTATTACTCCACTCATTGCCCTTTTGTGGCACCCCACTCCGCACCACCCCAACCACCCCCCACAGCCATATATGAGTAACATTTGCATTGCTCTGGCAGTCGAGCTGCAAAAGTCATTCCTATGTGAAACCCGGGGAGCACGAGTCATTAAGACTCGAGTGGGAAATCAGACAAAGAATTATGTATTTGTGTTGCAAACTGACACGATTTAACGAGCAGCTAATTAAAATAAATCAATAGCACTGCGGCACGCTCGCTCCGCGTCTGCATCTCTCTTTTTTCTCGATCTGACTTTCTGTCAGCACCAAAGAGGTGGAATGCTGCAGTATGGAATGCAATGCTATTCTGGTAATGTTGTACCCTTAAAAGGCTTCGGGCTTCAGCTAGCAGCCATGCATTATGCTGAACAAGTGAGAACTTGATGGCCCATCATAAAAGCTCCAATATCTTCAAGTCCTCTACAATGTGAGGGGTTAAATATAAACAAAACAAGAATCTCCCAAGTAACTCAAACTACAAAGTAAACAAAGATAGACATTCTCGCTGTCTGTTTGCCCTCCTATCTAGCACCTTCTCCCCTCTTCCCCCTGTCCAGTGAGGGCATGTCACCCCTGGGCCTTGTAGTCCAGCAGCCTGACCCCTACATGGCGGCCCCAGCTGCTGACTGTCCGTCAAACACCTCCAGAGCAGCGTTGGGCCAGGAAGACCACGTTTGTTGCCCCTTTGATCCGGCAAGCAGCAGCTGCTGCTCCACACAGCAGCACTTTGTTCCTCTGGCTCCTCAGCACACTCTGTCCTACGGCACAAAAACACCGAGTCCAGTGCCGGAGTGGAGGGAGAGAAAAGAGAGGAGTAAAAATGTGGAGGGGGGGTGGGTGTTGGTGAGGAGGGCGGAATACAGAGGGAAAAAAAAGCCCATTTTTGCCTCCGTACAACATCAACAGGCACTGACAATGGTGGCGGGGGTTTTTCTTGGCCCCGGTGCAGACATCTCCTCCTTAACGCGTCGCCCTCCCTTCTTTTTCCAGGGATATGATAGTTATTGTTCACATCAGCCTGGGTGAATGGAATGGACCGAGGCCAGGCCCGCCCGAGGCGTCAACACACCTGTATGAAAGAGACCTTATTGTAGCAACCCGGAGTGGCTAACCTGCCCTAGCTCTTCTAGCTTTCTGATGTTAGGGTGGGAGTCATGGCTTCTTTTCTCTTTCTCCCAGACACTCTCCTAATATTTCCCCTCATTAACCTCGCTTCCCTCAGAGGCTGCCAACTTTGCCCCGGAATGTTTTACCACCACTGTTATTTTTGAATACCGCCACTAGACAGCGGGATTAAGGAAAGAGTTGATCCACATCTGCCTTGTTAGCGAGGTCCCTCATCCCTCGCTCTTGCACCCCCCCCCCCCCCCCCCCCCCCCCCCCCCCCCCCCCGAAGATAACCCTTTATTAATGGGAATCGGAGCACAAAAGGTATTATTCTCTGTCTGCCCAGGAGCTGAGGGACCCACAGCTGGGTTCTCAGTCGTTTGAAGAGTTGTCTGAGACCATCCAGCACATGCCAATATTAGCCGCCGTCAAAGGTTTCAGCACATAGCGCATGACAGAGGTCATCGGTGCTGGAAGGTAGCGTTCATCCCTTATAGGCATGCCTGCCACCTTTTGGGCGGGTGAGGGCTTCCTGCTCTCATGCAGGGCTGGCAAGAAAGCAGACAACAGAGACGAGCTGGCAGAAACACAGATACTCAAACAAAACACAGAGGAGAGAGGGGTGGGCACCACCATGGCCCTTGCCTACCCATCAGCCCTCCTGAGAGGAGATTACAAGATCGCCTCATTTTCTCCGTTTTGATGAGTGCCACCCCTATTGCCCAGATTTCCCCTTTTCCCACAGTGCCAGGCCTGCCGGGCAGCAGGGAGGGCAGGTATCATCTCCGTTTCCATCCACTTCCATCCTCTATCATACAAAAAGCGAGACTTTTTTCTCTCTCTCTGTCTTTTCTGCGCTATCGTTCCATCTCTTTTCCTCCTCACGCTCTCTTCATCTCTTGCCCCACCGTCTTCTGCTCTTCCTTTCTATTCCCAACCCTTCCCCCCCCCCCCTCCCTCGTCTCTGCCCGGTAATCGAGCGAGAGATTCCGCGACTCTGTGACTCCCCCTTATTGTCAGATATCAAACAGGGCGGCTTTGTGGATTACCAGGGGAAGCTGATAATGACATGATAGAGGCGTGATATTTCAAACAAAATTGAGTGTCAATTGCCTGCATCGTCTAGGCAACACAAGTGTCTGCGCCGCGGCAGCCAGGCAGGAAATAAGGCCAATCTATTTCCTTTGCTCCATATCAAACGTCTCTCTTCTCCCTCCTTTATAGGACTATAATGGGCTCGGCTCAAAGAAAAGAAGAGGGGGGGCTATCAAGTGGGGCTGCAACAGTTACATACTTATGCAACACACATCCATGCTTGGCTACACTTCTGAGTATGCCAGTGTCGTACATGTACACACACACACACACACAAACATGCAGGCATGAACTTATGATACTGAATCTCAAACGCATAAGGGAGAAGTCAAAGAGCGCAGCTGATGGGAGGTTATGCAGGGATAGTGCCCCCATTTCACCACCCCGCACCCCCTGAATATATATATATACACACACATGCGCATGCTCCCTCTTTCCCTTTTCACCACTGACTTTTTTTTTCCTCTCTTCTCACACTGCTCGACTATCAACCATGGATGTAGGGCAGTGAAAAGCCGCAGCAGTTTGAGCGATTAAAGAGTGACACCTAAACCTGGTGGATAGATTCTCTAATGCCCGAGTTCAGGTGCCGCCGCTCCGGCAGCCTCAAAGCAGCAGACTGGTGAGGAGTACAAGACTTGTGTGTGTGTGTGTGTTTCGAAAGGAATTCTCCGTCCCATTGGGACCGTCATCATCTTCCCACCATTGTGTCTCTGGCGCGTGCGAATGTGCGTACGCACCAACACCTCTCCGCAATGTGTCGGAGTGAGTCTGTTTTAATCGAGCGTGTGTGTTAGCGACCAGAAGAGCCATCGGTCAAACGCTGGGAGCTCGCGTCTGCCCTCCCTATTGAATAATTAATCTGAGCTTCAATTGCACGTAATTGCTTTGACATACATAAGTGCGGACAACGCGGGGCAAACAAACAACCGTGTGTGCAGGGGCGGTCAAAGGCAGAGTTTAGGGCTAAAAAGGCCCAGCAGCAGGCTGGTGATATAAATAGCTGCTGTTTGTGGAGGGGACTGCTGGCAGAAGCTGCGCTGACACTGTGGAGCAAACCACAGGGACTCCGTGTATGTGCCTGGTGGCCTGAAGCGAGCCCTCTGCCTCTCAGATCAGCCCGACCACTGACTGTGCACAGCTTTGACTGGCCTCCTTCAAACGTGACAGCCCGGAATAAATAAAACCATCCCGGCGTCTCACAAAGGCCAAATTCAATTCAGCCTACATGGCACAGTATGATCCTTGGAATTCCGAACTGTCGACAGTGATTTCTGTCGATGAAGAGTTATATACAGAGTTACAGTTACCCCAAAATACAGATGACCCCATTCTCATTTTTTTTATAGGATGAGATTAAAAAAATCACCAGTCTGCTCAGGCACCAACTTCTCCAGTAACTTTTCATCAAACGGCAGGTTCTTGCCTTTTATACTTCACTTCCGACTGCACCTTTTGAGACGGCTAAAGACGTTTTCTGTACAATATAACAAGAAGATGATAAAGCAGATACGTCTTCAGGGGCCTAGAGGCAGACACCCTCTACCCCCCACCAGGGAAAAGGCATTCCCAGCGCCCTCCCTCCCCACGGCACGCGCTCACAGTGACTCCCAATTGAAACATCATCATCGTTAATGGGGGGGAATAAATATTCATAAGGCTGGGAAGAGAGAAAGCCTAGATTAGGGTAATATACTCCTCATTGTTCCCCTCTCTTCCTATCTGTGGCCCTTCCTCTCTAACTCTGCATCTTGTTATGCGCGTAATAGCGCTGGCTAATTCCTTCAGCTACCTCTGATAACTTCATCAGAGTGCAAACATGTGTGTTTCTGTGCGTTTCAGTGTGCATGTGAACGTGGCGCCGTTTATTTCTAACCTCTCCCAAATTGCAAATTGCCGGGTTTGATATCTGCAAGATTTTGGGCAATGTTCCAATTAAGATTGGATTGTTTTTTTTTTTCCTCTCCCTCCCTCAATCCCTCCCTCCCTCCCTCTCTTCTGCTTGGCAACGAGTTTACTGATATCTCATCCATAACAGGACTGAACTGTGGCAGAGCATGGCTTAAACAAACAAAGGCGTCTATTGATTTATAGGGTCTTCCATGATGGGCTTATTGGCCTGCACCTCAAAGCCACAGAGGGCACGGGGCCATGAATCACAGCTTCAGAAAAGTACACACACATACATACACATACAACAGGTAAGGATAATACATTGGGGCATTGTTGTGGGTGTGATTACAATGGAAGTTGTACCCAGATACGCTCGATTGCAATGGAGGGAGTTAGCGTAGAAGAGGAAGACAGAGGAGCGTGCTTGTTTACCTGGTGTTAGTGCATATTAAAAGACAGGGATAGAGGGAATGCAATGTGTGAAATGGGGAAGGCAGAGGGAAAAACAGAGAGAGCGAGAGAAGGAGTGAGAGAACGAGCATGTCCGGACAGAGAGAAAATACCTTGTAGAGGTTCATGGAGTTTAAAGAGCTCAGCGAAGAAGGAGCTCCTGTCCTCTCTTGCTCCAACACACACACACACACATGCGAACACACCCTCCAGGCCATTCTGTTACACCTGGTCACCTTTATCCCTTTCAGCCCCACACACTCTCACCCCACCTTTCAAACCCATGCACCGCTGTGCGCACAAACATATACACAAGAACCAGCCGTCCAAAGCCCATCAGCAGCACACGTCGCAGCTCCGCCGGCCATCTCCCTCAGCAGATAAAACTAATTATTCCAAATCTACCCTGTCAGCTTGTCCGCTCCTCTGGGGCTTCAGTTTAAATCTCTCTCTCTCTCTCTCTCCCTCTCTCTCTCTCTCTCTCAGTCCGTCATAGTCCACAAAAAGACCAAGAATCTTTGCCAGCTGACCTCCAGAGTAAAAACATAAACACAGTGCTTAGCCATAAAAACACATATAGCTCTGTAGCAGCTGAAGCACGTGGCTGTCTTTGAGAAAACAGACCTGGAGTCAGGCTTTTCTTAAGACGCACAACTACAACAACAACGCACACACACACAATACACCCGGAAACAAGCAGTGATCGAACCTGGTGCTCGAAACGACAACAACAGAGACGTCAGAGTAAAGCCATGACATCATCCAACATACAACCCAAAGGTCTCATGCACCCATTCAGGTGCCTCGTCCCTCTGCTGGCTGGAACCCATGTTGGTCTTTAGAGCTAAATAGCAGGCCAATATCCTCGGCTCTCCAGCTGCACGCCCTGAAAGCCCATGGAGAAACCAATTCGTCCCAATGAGCTCTAAAGGCAAATGGAAGCTCATAAACAGAGACTTGACTGTATAGACTTTGCATTTTATCTTTCTGCAGTTTCCTCTTTTATGAGCCAGGGACCCCCTATACCAAGGGGGAGGGAGGAGGGGGGGTGGTGAGCGAGAGACGGGAGGATGGCAGGAGGAGAGTAGGGATGACGGCGAGGATGTTACGGGGGGAATGGCGATGGCGGACAGAGCAGGAGAATAAGAATGAGGTCCAGGTTTGGTAGAATGAGACGGAGGAGAAGCGGGGTCGCAAATCTCGCCGCTTTCCCAGCGCGTGACACCTCCGCTCGTTTGCGGCTGCTCATTAACAAACAATACTGCTGTGAAATTGGTTTAATGACAAAGTAATAAAATTGCTATTCTGCTCACAGATGGCCTCAGGCACAGGGAGATTCTGGCAGGCTTACCGCGGCTGCCCGCGTGCATTAAGCCGCACGGCCGTGAAAACAGCATCCTGCACTTTCTTTCTCACTATCACCACCCTCCTTTTTTTTCTCCTTCCTCTTTTTAAGTTCTTTTCTCTTCCCGCAAATGAAATAAATTAACCTACTTTCCTCCTTCTCTGTTCTCCTCGAATTCTCCCTCATCCCACATCCTCACCCTCTCGCTCTCCCTCCACTTTATTCCCGCTCTCTCTCCCTCAGCACCTCTCACCCCGAGTACAGAAATTACCATCTTAAAATAAAAAATAAAAAAAAGGGAGGTTCGCCCACGCAAACGCCGCTCGACTTCATTTCAAACGCAGGGCCCTTGTTATTAAACGACCCACCAATAAAACCAAGCCGTTGAGGAATAAAAGAGCCAAAAGGAGCGGAGAAGTACAAAGACCTCCCTCCTCCCATCTCTCTCCATCTCTCTCCCTCTCTAATGCTTCCTCTGTAATGCCTCTCTCTCTCAGCTATGCCTCTCTCGCGTTGCCTCGTCTGGCTTCGTTCTCCTTGCATGCCGTCTTTGCTGGGAGAATTCCACAGCCTTGGAGAGTCTTGAGCTTGTAATAGGAAAACAAGTAAAAAGGCATTCATTTTTGTGCATGATCACCCGGCTGTGCCAGTTTTTTTTTCTCTTTTTTTTTTTTTTCATAGCGCCACCTGTTTTTTATAACCCCAGACTCACACAGAGGTGGGCACCGGCCTGCTCAATGGCCATGGTGGGTGTCCATGCCATGCTATGACCCAATGTGCCCCAAGTGCCCGATAAAGTGGGAGTGGGCCCACTGAACTTTTCCACAGGGCCCACATACTCAAACAGAGCCCATATACTGTGAGTGCGTACATAAACACAGTGGCATTCATTAGCAACAGCTGTTTAAGACTCCCATGGCTTATCCAGTGAGTACAGCATGTGTCTAGGTTGCGCCGCGAACAGAAATTTGGATCCGTAACAACTGGTGAGCAAAATGAATAACAGAGTGTAACCTGCTGCGGCGGGGGCATCTCTCACTCCTCTCACTCTGCCAATAATGAAAATATGTTTGGTTTTTTCCCCCCAAATGTGGTTCTCGCGCCAAAACAGATAAATTGGAGTATTATTACGGCATCAACAAAGCAGCCAGATCAAATGAATTTAGCGGGCAGGGGGTGTTGGTAGGGGGGCTGGCGCTTGGGATCTGACAACAGAGTCAATTCTGCTAATTAACTGCCAATTAGCGGTCCCTAAATGAGAGGGATCATGATGCCTGTGTTGGCAGCGCCCAGATAGCGTCTCTCGCTCTCCGAGTCAGACGCACACGGACACTCGCGCGTGCACACAAAGACACACTAGTGGGACACAAGCAGCCGCAACCTCTCCACACTCCAGCTGTATATTTAGAAAGCCAGGGGCATAAGATGGGCCACTGCTGGGAGTCCCTGGTTGCAGCCAAAAAAAGGCCTGACATTTGCATCTGGGTCAAAGTTAGACAGATAACCAGCAACTTCAGTCAACCAGCCAACCAAGGTGGCAGACAGGAGAGAGACAGAGAAGTAGGCAACAGGCAGTGAGACAGCGGAGAGGAAGGAGAGTGGAAAATGACCTCAAAAGCCTCTGTGTGAGATTCATGAGACTTAAATACTTATAAAGAATGTGGAAAAAACACAGGCGGCTGGGCCAGCTTCATAGCTTTATGTTACATTTGGAAAATATTAGTTATTATTTTGCATTTCATAATGGGCTCGCCCCGCCAAACCAGAGGATCATAAAAAAAAAAATCATAAAAAATCATAAAAGTGTGTAAGAGGAAAAAAAGGGGTTGGCAAATGTTTTGCGAAGTGGAGGAACAAATTTAGCTTTGGCTTTTGTTCTCAGACGCTACAAACAACTTCGCCTCACCGTTGTTAACATCTGAACCTGCTGTTCCGACTCGACGTACAGTGCCTCTCATGGGCTACACCAACTCCGAGGAGTCGAAAGTGGGACGGGGGGGGGGAAACGGATACACATGAGAATGTGGGACACACTGTGAACAGTGTATGTTTGGAGTTGACTTTAGGTAAACTCCAGTTATCTGCATGCTGTCTGACAGCAGGGTGCAATCTGAGAGGAGAACATGGATTCTGCACACATGGGCCAAAGTTTCAAAGCCGTGCGACTTTTTTACCTCTCTGATTTATCTTGTATATTTAATCTAGTAGTTTCCAGTTGTCGCACTCAAGTATATATCATTTACACAAATAAAAATGCTTTTATTTTGGTGGTCTACACTTCCTCTGCGCTTCCTATGAGCCTCTGGGTTTTGGTAGGACTTTAAATAATCGGAATATTGATCGAAAAACCTAAACGTAAACGTGCGTGTGCGGTGTGCTGGGACGACCGTGGATTATTAGTGGAGTTTGTCCTCGTGAAGAGAGGGATTCTCAACAGCGAGATAAAACAAACACAATCAGCGCGCCATGCCCTGCCCTGCGTGGCTGGAGAGACTGAGCCTATTTCGTCTCCTCAGTGGGCACAGGCTGCCTGGCGCCGTCGTCTGGCGGATATCCTTCCCTTATCATGTGACCTGTGATCTGACAGGGGGCAAAGGTTGCCTGTGATCCGCCCCTGTGTCTTAATAACTCACTCATTGTATTCCTTTCTGCCGCTAATTAGAGCCTCTCTCCTGTGTGTGTGTGTGTGTGTGTGTGTGTGTGTGTGTGTATGTGTCTATGCATGTATTGCCCCCGGGCTGAAGAGAGGAGGCAGAGAAGTAAAAATAGAGCGTGGCTCGGTGCCCTCTTTATTGTTATTAGTGCTCCAGTGGCACAGCAGTCAGTCATCGGCGATGCCAAGAACTGACATGTTCGCTCTGCAGCTCTCTCTCTCTCTCCCTCTCTCTCTCTCTCTCTCTCTCTCAACTGGCTGCCCATGAGATGAGGGAATAATGAGGGGACGATTTCCTTCCTTTTTTTAGTCGCCGTTTCTCTCAGTCATCTGTCAGCGGCGTCATCTCTCAGGCCCATGTAATAACCCCGTGTGCATGTGTGTGTGCGTGTGTGTGCGCGCGGCACTGCCGTGGTGGTAAATAACAGCAGGGTAGCTGGCGTGTGTGTTTATGGCAGCGAGCGAGGGGCGCGTCGTGCCGGCTCTGACGCTGGGACACGAAATGATTCGGTCAGGCCCCATTTAGCCCAGACTGATAGCAGGACACCAGGAGCTGCTGATGCAGACAAATACGCTGCTAGATACAGACAACTGTAAACGACTTTCCAACACAAAGACACCTGAGTCTGCCGTTTCACCTACTTCGCAATCCCAGAATGCCGAGCGTGACACGGCCCTCACCTTTCCCACACAATCTTAAACAAATGCAATCAGGCGTCAGACCACTCCCCAATTCTGTTCGCATGACGCCAGTTGTCTCAAACGGAAGCGGAGCAAACACACTATCTAATGGTCAAACTAATGGTGTCCCGACACACTGTACACGCATCACATCTCTGTACACACCGAGAGAGCACTGTGTCCCATTAGTAATACTGTGCACATGCACACACACACACTTCTGCACACAGAACATACTATTAACAGGATAATCAAGCCCTCCTCCTCCTCCTCGTCTGCTCAGCACAGGCTCAGTGAGATTGTGGACTTTGACCTTTTCCTTTGTTCCTTATTAGCATCATACAGCTAATGGGGTGTGGGCTACAAACAGGTGAGGCTGCCGGCTAATCACATGGCCTGTGCAATGCAGCTCACTCCATGACAATAGGTTTTCGAACCTGTCTGCAACGCGCCACTGTAGGTTGTGTGTGCAGGGCGTACAGGTGAGTTGTAGGTCTACATAAAGCGGGTTGTTAGTCGGGGCGTTTGATTTAGGAAGTTATGATGGTGCTGGGGGGGTGAGGGTGGGGGGGGGTGGGGGGGGTGAGAGAGCGAGATGCACTGTCTATTGACTGTCACACAGAGCACCCTTGTGCCCTCGCTGGGCTGCGATTGTGCCGGCAGGACAAAGCCCTGATTCAGCACATCCTTTCCCCGGGGGAGAGCTCTGGAAACCGAAGACGGCGGCCGCCCCCCCCCCCCCCCCCCCCCCCCCCCCCCCCCCCTTCCTTCTCTTCTTTTTTTTCTCTTTCCTCCCCCACTCATCCTCTGCTCCTGTCTCGCCCGCCCTCCGTCTCTACCTCTCTCTCCTTCTCTTTGGCCAGTAACGTGGCAGCAGCCATGCATCAAAGAGAACCGCGGAACAATGCAAGGGGCCAGCCAGGAATTTGACGAGCTTCTTTTTTTCCCAATTCTTTTTTTCTTTTCTGTAAACAGGCATTTGGTACAGTGGGGTTCTGTCATAACCAGTTTGGACCGTCCCACCAGTCACAGGAACCAGACAGCAAAACAAAGGGACGCTTAATTGTAGCTCACCGTCCTGTCTGGCTGTGTCTTCCTCTACCTGAGCGTTATGTAGCCGACATTGTTGCGTAGCAGAGATCGGCCGAGCGTCTCTAATGACTTTATTTGTGAAAATCGATTCCTGCTTCTGTTTTTGTTAACACAGCTGGTGTGGCGTTAACACACAGCTCCGTGACCACTTATGTGTATGTGCATGCGCGTGTGGAAACAGGGTTCATGAGGATGTTACTCGGTGCGAGATTCTTTCAGGCCCTTTTATAAATGGCATTTCAGTGGCGGGCTTGGATTTCATGGCCTCTGGGAAGGCAGGGGCTCTTCCTATATCTATCTCTGTCTATGTCTGCGTCTCTGTCTATTTCTCCCTCGCTCGCTCTCTCTCTCTCCTCCCAGGTTAGCAGACTATTTCTGCATTAATCACCATGACACAAGGCAAGGCAACTCAATTTTCTGCTCCTGTAGGTAAGGTGCGTGGCGTCCCGAAACGGTGGCACGAGGCATGAAACAGGCAAGCGGGGGCTAATCTTTGGTTACTGGTGTAATTGAAATGCTATCCACACTGTAGGGTGCATTAAAGTCTGATAACAGCGGTTCCTGTGGCCAATTTAAGTAGCTTGACTTCCTTTGGCTGGAAGGGAATAAAGCAAAGGGTGAGAGATGGAGAGAGAGAGCGACAGAGAGAGGGGGGGGGGCGGATGAGGGGGGATGGTTGGGGGGGGGGGTGGCTGATAGATAAGGCCGACAAACCAGGCTAATTCTCCAGGCATGTTTCTCATTGTGATCCGGAAAAAATGAGAAAAAAAAAATGAATCACAGAACCAAAAAATCAATTGACCCTCGGGTGGCTTGTCAGGCTGCGAGCCTGATAAACCTAAAAGCTTCGTTAATGTCGGCCTGCCTGTACCCAACAGATAGAGCACTTTGTAAATGAACCCGCTTTGATAAATATATTAAGGAGAGCTGTGAATAAAAGGCACAGACTTGTCATTTGTAAATAGAACCCCCCGCTACATGGAATTAGAATGATAAAATGGGGTTCCATATAATTAAGTTTGTGTAAGACCTGAAATCCGTGCAAATACCTTCCCGGAATTTTGAAAAGAAGCTGTCAGTTCAATTAATATGAACATCACCCTGAGAATGTAGCCTACTGAACAAAATTAAGCTGCAGATAAAACCTGGGCTAGTATTTTGATAAGTAATTCCTGTATCATTCCTTTGCTTCTGTGATCATTTTATTTAATCCACCACCCCCAGTTATGTGCTAAGCCATCTACAAAGGCCCTGCTGGCCAGGCCACCGAAACCTTAATCCACCATATTGCTTGTGTAAAACAGGAAGGGGGTGGAAGGCAGTTTGTGGGGGCACCAGTGGCGGTGCTAGGTATGATCGTGGATCAAGAGGTGGGGTGGGTGTGGGGGCAGTAATCTCTGCTTTATATATATATGTATATATATATATATATATATATATAGAGCTTAGCTTAAACATAATAACGTTGTCTGTGGAGACAGTGCGAGAGGAGATCTTGACTCACCAGTTGTTTACTTGTAAGATGGTGAGGCCTGTGTCTTGGGCTAACTGCTTCTTCTGTTCTTCAGAAGGGTATGGGTGCTGCAGGAGAGAGAAACAGACACATGGCATGAGCCTCTGACACAGAGATCAATATGAATATTATAAATGCTCCAGGTCGAGTTGTGTTGCCGTTGCCCATCACTGTGTATGTCGTTGAATACTATGTATTCAGAATGTTCCTGTGTTTGTTGTATTGTGTAACCCAAGACTGCGCCTTCTTGTGACCTCCACCCAACCCTGCCCCTCCTTTGCGCAGTACACACACTCACACCGTACACGTGTCCAGCCACACACACACACACACACACACACAGACACACACACACACGCAAAGAGTTGAGTACAAAACCTGTCAGGGCTGGCCAAACAAGTTTGTCAGAACTGTCAACTGTGATAACCCCCTTTCCTCTCCCCACCCCGCCCACACACAAACAGCAAACAGTGTACACACTGAACAGAGGCACCTCGCACAAACAAAACAAAAAAAAATTAAAAAAGAGACACAACGCGCACCCAAACGACAAACAACGCAGATACTATGGTGTCAGAGAATCCCATTATAATAGCAGGCGACGCAGTGAGTGGGTGCAGATTTGCACTGAATACACTCGTCTAGTCTTTGACATGTATCCTCTTTAATGAACAGCAGCTGAATACAATCTAACGCCAGTCGAGCAAAGTGCTGTGGAACCTCCTCCACAGCCTTGTCTGGATTTTTACCTGAAAATGTAATTCCGCGACCAGCGCCGCAACGCTACTATTTGTGTCAGGTCCAATCTGGAGAACGCGCGCTGATATAAATGGCAGACCTTGGGCTGCCTTGCTCCCCCTGGGCCTGCTATGAAGCATGACAAAACAACTGTGATCGCTGGTGACAGATGTCTTTAAGGGCCAGATTAGGAGTCGGGGGCCGCACGCACGTAAACAAAACAAATGAGACGCTGTGCGTTTCATTCAGCCGCGCATGCACACCTTTACAGACGCACATATACGCACTAGCATGTGCATATACGTAGACAAGACACCTGCAAAGCAACACACAAAAATGGTGGTTTCAAGCCGTGCTCCATTAACACACATTCTTCCCCTTCGAGGAAAATACCTCCCCTCTACCCCGTGCTAGTTGAAGAAGCAAATTTCATATAGCTGGTAATTTCTGCTCGTCTTGCGTTAAGTGAATTCGGCCTCGAATTGAAACGATAACTGTTTCTCCAGAACTGTTTTCTCATTTACCTCGGAAGTAATTGATGTAAACGAGTTTCCGTATCAGCAGAGAGAAGCATACTCTCCTTCCAGGTAGCGCTGCTCTCTCCGTGTACTGTTTTAATTAAAGGTGAGAAGAAGAATGTTTGGAGGAACGTGCTCAATTAATAACAAAGGCTGATATTAAACACATAATGAGTCCTGGCTGCAGGAAAGGGTTCATCTGACTAGCACTTGTGTACATAGTCTTTTTAATATGCTAAAACCATTAACAAAGGAAAGATAATAACGCTTGTATGAAAATATGTTTTGATTGCCAGGCGCCGACATTTCCTTGCCTGATGAAGCCAGAACAATTTCGGAGTTACCATGCATGTGTCTACGTACAGTGTGTGTGTGTGTGTGTGTGTGCATACATTAATGTGTGTAATAACAGATGCACACATAGACATCCCACATTGTGTATGTCTGCTCTGGACATGTAATCTCTCTTCCCTCCCCCTTTACGCTCCCCGGCTTCCTTGGGGTTTTCACATTAGCTATGACCTCGGTCCATGATCAAAACACGCTCGCACAAACTCACTCCCACTCTTTTACACACACACTGCACATACTGCACGCACAGTGAAGATGATGTGGTGTGGAGGTGTGGAGAGAGGAGAGAGGAGCAGCCTAGATTGGAAATGGGAGTGGGTCATTTACATTGTATTAAGGCTTCCTCAGCCTCTCAGGCCCAGACCGGGTCATCAATCGCCGACTGTCAGCCGGCGCGCGCACGCTCCAGCCCGGTGATAAATACGCCAGCCAGCGGCGCAGCTCGTCCAGCAGCCACCATGTAATGAATGGTTTGAACAAACAAGAAAGATGTCTCATCAAGGAGAGTGGGGACGTTAAAGCCCCTCTCGCACACAAAACCCCTGAGTAAGGGGATTTGCTGCGACCACATAGAACGAAAAATCCTATTTAGTTCTACTCATACCCTTCTCAGCTCTCACTCACCCCCCCCCCCATCCCCACTCCTTGCGTCAGTATGTCCAACCAAGCACATACACAGTGAAACACATATACACACACATACACACATGTAAACATACACACAGAATGCCTCATTCTACTCCGACTCACACACATACAGTGCTTCTTTATGGCTGTGACTGCAGGCCACCCACACTTTACACCGTGGCAGCTTTTTTCCTTAAAGCAAGGTGCTCTGAAATCTCTGCCCGACAGAAAATGGTGTATTGGCAATGGTGACACACACACACACACACACACACACACACACTGACAGGAGACACAAGCCACCATGGTGAGCTTAGTGGTTACAAGGCTGCAGGAGCTGTGAAATTGGAGAACAGCTATTTAGACCTCAGAGTAACCTCTTAATTGCCTCAGTAAAAAAAAAAAAATCATAAATCACGCAATGAGCAACAGAAAAAACAGATTGATATTAGACGTGAGATGAACTGGGAGAATAAATATTAAACAAAATACATAAAGTCCCAATTCTAAATGTGGTCTAACGCGTTTCTTCCTGGGGACGTCCTCCCCTGTCCCCAGGAGACACTTATGACATGGTTATTTAATGGACAGAACGCAAACACAGAGCAAGATCAAAGAGGGTATTGATAATCTCCCCACTCGGTTTGGATCCGTTCGATACGTTCAGTTACAAACACCAAGGCCAATATCCGTAAAGGAGGACTGACCACAACACGTAAAAAGAACCTGTCGTCCGGCCAAGAACCTGTCGTCCGGACGGTGCCGCTCACAAATCGAAAACGGCTCTGTTAATTACGCTCAAGCCTGTTAATAGCACGTGCGTGCACTATCCTGATGTGCACACGAAAACGTCAACACAAACACAGGTGCATTGCATTCTGCCAGTCACTGATAACTGAACAGTGTGTGTGTGTGTGTGTGTGTGTGTGTGTGTGTGTGTGTGTGAACGTGTAACCAACTGCTGACTAAATTACAGGGTGTGATGGGCTCTGTGCTCTCTGATAGGGGTGGATGTAATGGCCCCTGTGGTTGCTGAACATTACAAACTGAGGTAGCTCCATCATCTGCTGTGTGTGATTCTTAAACCCCCCCCCGAGCCCAGCTGGGGGCGTTTTACTGTAACACAACAACCACATCCACTACTCGACCACTCTTACTTCACGCGACACCTTTGCCCCCTGCCGACCCCTGCCCCCTCCCTCCACATCCAGCTTGCCATGCATCAGTTTCATACTCTCCCTGCACCAAATCCCACAGCGCGATCATTATCCCGGGCCGTTCCATTCAAACCCCCTCCGCTTTTTCCCGCTCTGCCCGTTTCGCTTCCCCTCCACCCACCAAACCCGCAGCCCCTTGCCTTAGCTGCTAGTAGACCCCATTGATGAATGACATCATCAGTGTGTGACATGACTTATAGAGCCGGGTCACAGGGTTGCAGCGGCTTGCAAACCTATTCCATGTTAATGACTCCCAGGAAATCACAGGCCATTGGCTATTTACCTCCAGTGCCATGGCAACACAAAGGAATTGCTAATGATGATTGGTGTTATGTCGCCCTAGCTATTTTGTCTCATGGAGAGGATTTTTGGATCATCTGCATACACACTTTTTATACAGTAAATATGTTTGTTTAAAAAATTGCACTTGATAGTGTCAACACCTAAACAGACATTATTCTATATGATTGTGTATTTCATAGTTATGCTTCCATGTCATGGCAGCATTTGATGGGCTTTACTGTGAGTTTGTGACTTGTTTTACAGCATTATTTTATCCCAGTGTTTCCTTTTATGCCGTCATTCCTCACACTGATTGGAATCGTATTTGCTTTTAATCAAAGTGACTGGAGGTTGGTAATAATATTCACTGTCAGAAATAACTGCAATCAAATATAGGAATGACATTTTAATATGGATTCTGCATTGAGCCTGGGTAAGATTGGCACATTTTAAATATCAAGTTGTCATTCGTATTAATGCTGCAATTGGCTTCTTTGACAAATGACAATGAGATTGAATGCATATCGGCATTACTGGGAGATCAAACAGATATGACAAATAAATCTAGTTGAATCCATCATGAGTGTTTACTATGCACAGAGCAATATCAGGCTTTTAGCTGCGGGTTTCTGACAGACGTGGTGATTTGGATACAGTTAATTACGTCTGTCTTCAAACATCAAATAGACTGATGACTGACAATTAAAAAAAACTATTTTATGGCAAAGAAAGATATTTTTTTAAAAAAACTCACTATAAAGTACAATTAATTATTTGTATCACGGTACAATAATGATGAACTGGTGGCATCAGTAGGTTTTCGAACAGTGCGTAAACTTTTTATATTTATCTTCATTTGCTTTTATCTCTTTGACCAACTTTATCTCCACTGCTGTCTTTCTTTTCACCACCTCTCACTCACTCATAATAGGCGGCAGAGAGGTTTCTGGGTGTAGTTTACTAGGAACTGCACTGCTTCCCTGGAACAGTCTACAAAACAGGCCTGAATACCACAAGACTCAACCCTGCTGCTCTGCATTTCTCTCTCTCTCTCTCACACATGATGCCAACCCTGCTAACCACACGCACTGCATGCCAACCTCAGATAACAGCCAATGAAAGTACATCCATATCCATACACCTCACACAAACTGCATTCAGAACATACCACTACACTCTCACTGGAGGCTCCGGAGCTCTTACAAGAATAAAGGATCTCAGTAGACTGCCCTCTGACAGTAAAACAGTGATGATTGCAAATACAAGGCGGACTGACGCGGCCTGCAGCATCTATTATAGAGCAAAAGGGCCCCCAGTCTGTCTGTCTGCCCCTCTCACTGACTGACTGGCTAGTTGGTTGGTTGGTTGGTTGGCTGGTTGGCAGTGCATCAGTACAACTACTGCTGTTGCTGCCACGGCCCCCCACAACAATCGTTGGCTGGGCTCCTGAAGCCAGCTCCTGGACCTCAGCCAGCAGCCTGTTTGCTCTACACCATTAATTTATGTTCAGTGGAGATGGTGCAAGGTTGTAGAGAAGCTCTACGGCATTGCTGCCCCGCTCGCCTGCCAAGCTACAGTAACGGTGAAGTGAGTGAGGGGAGTCAGAGGGAGGGAGGAATGAATGGAGGGAGAAGGTGAGGAAGGAGCCCTGGAGGATATGCGAGATATAGGAATCTGATTGTACCAAGCTCCATGAGGCTAAATAGCAATCACTCCCACACAATCCCAGTGCACCTCCAGACTTAGAGGATCAACCAGTGAAAAAAGACAGAAAAAAAGGAGAGCTGTTTTCGGCAAGCATGCACAAATGATATCACACGCAATGAAATGATGATGAAATTATATCACTTTCTCCCATTAAAGAATTTAAAAAATGAAAAGACTTGATCATCTGCATAGAAACGCAACAAGGATTGATTGAGCTCAGTTCAAAGATCTGTTTGTTTGCCAACAGTTAAATGCACAAACTGTGTGTGTGTGTGTATGTGTGTGTGTGTGTGTGTGCGCGCGCTGTGTTGAGGACCTGGCCTCATTTGTGGCCTGCAGCCATAGAGATGTGTCTATTTAATCGTCAGATCAAGTTCATGGCTTCTTTTTCCACCATACGGTTGCCCTGCCGCTTTCAAGAGGGGGAATACGATCCCTCCATCCTTACAGCAGGGGCCTGGTCTTCTCTCAGTCTCTCCCTCCCTCTCGTTTCCGCTGATCTATCCTTCTCCCGCCATACTCCACAGGCCCCAGCAGCTACACACTAACCCGCCTGGCCTCGTCTCACATCCTCTTCACTCCACCTCTTCTCCTCTCCTCTCGTCTCATCTCGTCCCTCTCTTTCAAAGTTTTCCGCTCGAGCTTTAAGCCAGGTCCTAGAGGGCAGGAATTTGGCCTGGTTTTTCAGACCAGTCTGCTGGCTTTGTTGTGGTAACTGCCTGCTCAGGGGCACTCAGCTCGGTTCTGCTCTGCTCTCCAGCTCTCCTGATGTCAACACACAGCCATGCTCACTACTTGCTCTCAAGAACTCTTTAAAAACATCTTGTAACAATGACTACGACTGAGCCAAACGAGCATCCTCCTGCTAAAAAAGGGTTTTGTGCTATAAAGAATTTTTTTTATGTCTGTAAAAATGATTTTTGTTATGTGCTGGTTGGGAGTGAGCCAAATTTTGTCTCGCCTTTAAGAGGGACTTTTAGGACATATAAGCGGATCATTAGAGGCCTGGTTGGCTAGTCAGAGCAGAGGATCCACCCACTTTGCCTGCATGGGAAAATCTCACATCTATGCTGCTTATTACTGTTGTCACTCATAACGTAATTGAAAGCAAAAACTGGAGCCAAAGTGTAGTGTGTGAGCTAATCCTCTGAATAAACATTACCATAGGTTTAAATGACAAACATGTAAACACTATAAAAAAAAGAAAAAAAAGCAGTGCTTTTCCACACACACCCACAGACACACAAATGTTTTACCTTTTCTACTTCCTCTAATTTTTAGCAAAGTCATTTATTTTTGTGTCATTCAAAAATAAAATGTGACTTTGGTTTTAAGATATATGTTCAGCAGCAAATAGGTTTATGTTATAAGACACTGTTGGGGTATGGTGAATCTTACAGGCCGCTCGGGGAACCAATGAGACGACAGTATCGAACTTGCCCCTTGATAGTGTTTGTTGGGAAAAGGACTTAATATTAACATACAGGGTGTCCTTAGGTTTATCCTCTTTATCTATTGTGTTCTTTAGACTTTGTTTAACTTCCTAAGTCAAAGTAAAGTGGGCTGATCTTCAATTGAAATAGTAACAGATTAATTTGTGGAGAGACGGACAGACAGCGAGAGAGAGAGAGGGGGGGGGGGCGGTGTTCACTCTTCAAATAGAAGCTTCTGAGGGTTTCCACTTGACGGTTCTCCCTTTCACTGTGCATTAACTTAATGAGCATAAGTATTCAAATACACAACCAAGACCTCCTTCAACGCTCTGCCTCTCTCCTTCTAATCCACCCCCCCCCCGTCTCTTTAAGGCTCCACGTTCTCGAGAGAAAGCCCAGTACGTTCTAATAGCGAGCCTCAGGACACGACAACAAGAGCACAACCACTTACAGAGGACAAACAAGAACCCCCCTGGGGGCCAGCTATGGAATGTCAAGCCAATTTGAACGATATCATAAGTCGTTTGTAATGTCAATTTTTTTTTGTTTGTTTGTTTTCAGGTCAAAAATCAAAGGCAAACATTGTGGCTAACATTTGTCCATTACAGTGCAGACAGGAACACGCCCCCCTCCCCCTCCCCCGCTAAAAACAGCTGCAGGGGACACTTCCTGTTTGCTAATGATGCTAAATGTGCTCAAGTCAGCCATGTCAAATTTTGTCTCCCTCTGAATGGACAGCTGGCGTGGAAGGAAAGATTTTTCTCTCCTTTCCTTCACTGTCTCCTCTTCCTATACCCTCTGCCAGCGAAAGACGCTCCCTAGGCCCCTGACAGACAGACAGACAGACAGACAGACACTTCAGATCATATCCCTGTCAGTGAGACAGAGGGGCATAGTTGATGGTAACCATAGGTGCATTCATCTGAGATCACAAGTACTTTGGTGGAACAAAGCCAGCCAAACCCTGATCAGTCACCACCTGGTCCCTACCTGTTGTCTGTTCTCTCTCCTCATGCTTTCACGAGTGCACATCTTCTGAGCTCTCCTTTCATCTGGGGGCTGTATGAGCGACGGAGATATCTCCTGTCGTTGCTCAACACCCAGGGGCGGCTGGCTGCATGGGACCGCGCGGACTGACAAATGCCCTCAGGATCTTTCACTTTCTTAATATTCCTCAAAGGATGAGTCGACACGAGATCGGAGTTTAAATGAATGCCTTCATCGTGAGGTGATAAGAGAGAAGAGAAGAGAAGAGAAGAGAAGAGAAGAGAAGAGAAGAGAAGAGAAGAGAAGAGAAGAGAAGAGAAGAGAAGAGAAGAGAAGAGAATGTTGCTTTTAGGCCTGGTTAATAGCAGCCGATCTTTAAGTGCATTCTTCCATCCTCTCTCTCTCTCTCTCTCTCCTTGTAGTGCTCTTAGGCTCAATCCTGCCCGGGGGCCGAGGTGACCTTTGACCTGGCTGGCCTGCCTAGCTACAGCCCTCTTGTTTGTTAGGGGCTTTATCCACTGACAAAGCAGGCAGGAAGTTGGCAGCCACCCAGCAGCCCCACGGGAGGATGACCATCAGCTAGCTCAGCTTACCGCTTATTACAGGATGGTGGGGAACATGTGTGTTTGTGTGTCAGTCTGGCGTGTGTGTGTGCGTCCTTGCTTGCATATACTGTATGTGTGCGTGCATGTGTGTTTCTAGACACACTTGAGCGCGTGCAACTCCAGGGATGTTTGGCTCTAGCGGCGCGTTTGTGTGCGCGTGTGTAGAAGAGCGACAAAATCAGAAATGCGGCTGACTTTTTATTTTTTTTTTTTGCACGAACATTTTTTACTCTGCTAGTTAATGACACGCAAAGAATAAGCCTGGAAGCTGCAAACGTCCCTGTCTCCGAGCTAACCCGATCAGCTATGCATGTTAGCAACAATCAGGCAACCTTCCAGCCGCTGGACTCAGGGGACCCCTGCACACTTCACTCTCTCTCTCTCTTTCCTCCCTCTCTTCCCTCTCTTCCCTCCTCCTCCTCCCTGCAGCCTGCTCATCGGAGCGCTGAGAACAGCCCACTAAAACATTATATCATAAGACACTCCAGTTTCACTCTCGCCACTCCATAAAAGTCAGGTAATTCATACTTCATTTATATACCTTCCCATTAATAAAGCTGATGAACTTTTACTCCTTAAATCTAATGGGCCATTTTGCCGTGACTGCGAGCGCTTGTCGTTTTCTCTGTCTGTCTGACGCTCCTCGCTTTGGAGGAAGCCAACCCGGAGTCTCCCAGCCGCTGCGTGCAATGTTTTATGGGTGAACAGAGAAAGAGCAGGATTTGGAGATTTTCAGACTTTTACCTGACCTCTGCCACAGACAAGCAGTGACACGTACCGTATGGTGGGTTTGTTGTCGCTCTCTTTCCCTCTCTCTCTTTCACTGTTTCCTAATACTTCTCTATCTGGGTGCATCACAAGGTCATTGACCTCCAGGCCTAAAGCAGGGCATGATGGCTCCCTGGCTCGGAGGCTGTTGACAAGCGTCTGTGTTCTTTTCAACAACTCGTTGAACCACCCCCCCCCCCCACTCCTTCCCTTCGCAGGAATGTAACACAACCGCTCACTGAGGTAACCCAAGTCCCTCCCCTCTCCCATCCTTCATTTACAGAAAGAGAAAGAGACAGAGGGAGAAAGAGAGTAAGAGCATCTGTGTTCTTTTCAACAACTCGTTGAACCCCCCCCCCCCCCCACTCCTTCCCTTCGCAGGAATGTAACACAACCGCTCACTGAGGTAACCCAAGTCCCTCCCCTCTCCCATCCTTCATTTACAGAAAGAGAAAGAGACAGAGGGAGAAAGAGAGTAAGAGCAAGAGCGACCGGGGGTGTTGGACAGCTGTCCCCCATCGCCCCATCTAACTCTTGCTTCCCTCTCTATTTCCCGTCCTCTCTTTAGATTTGCTTCAAGCCCACTGCCTTCAGAATAATTAATGATGCAATTGAGCCAAGGAGAGGACTCTGACCAGCAGGGGCTGTTCCTGAATGCCTGGGTAGCTGTTTTATGGGGAACCGGAAAATAGAAAGGGAGAAAGACACAGAGAGACAGATAGGCAGAGGAAGAGAAAGACATAAAACAGTCAAGACAGTGAGAGAAAGAGATTGTTAATAGTCTGTTCCCCAACAAGCCTTAAACCAGTCTCCCGCTCTGTTTTCGTCCCCTCTAGTCTAATCTTCCATCCCCATCCCCCCACTCCTCTCCTCCATCCTGATGGCGGGATTGGGGGGCCTGACCTGTCTGGTGATTGATGGTAATGTCTCAGGAAGTCATTTTCCCCGACAGCACCCCGCCGCCTTTCACCAAGCCTGGTGCAGAGGTGAACCCATCACATGGGCGCTTTTAACTCTTTGCTCACTCGCCGCCCAGGTCTCTTTGACCCATCTGACTCACACACCCTCAGCCTTACACCGCTTCCTGTCTACGCTCCATACTGGTGACATCACCAGTTAGGGGTTAGAAAGTCATGACAGAGGAATTCTACAAGAGAGCAAAGTCTGCAAGGTTTGCAAAATTGTGAAAACAAGGGTATCTCGTCAAAAAAACAAAGGCCATCTTGAAGTGGATCTGCCAAGTGGCCCCTAATTCAGGTTGCTGGGGATGGATCCCCACGACTCCATTACTGTCAGCGCTTACCACCTCCATTATGGCAATTAGGACGTGGTTCCAACACTAGGAATGCTGTGCTATGCTCTGGAATTGCTAACATCTGCTCCTTGTGTCAGAGTAGAGTTGTCTTTTCTTAAACACATGTCTTTTTTTTACAGTCACACACACACTCTCAACTTGGTTTTTTTTTTTTTGTCCTTTTTCTCTTACACTGCTCTCCAAACGTATGTTCTTAATTCAATTCAAACTGGGCCTTAAAGAGATCCCTCTCTGTTTGAGTCTAAACGAACCTAAAATGATCCGTGAAGAGCCTTTGCCGTCCCAGTTTTCAATAGGCTTCATTAGTTTTTAATATCCAGCCTAGGAAAGGAAGGGAAAATGGCATGAAGATAATCAATGGAAAGGGGATGGTAGCCTATTAATCTCCCCCAAAGGATTGTGGGTTCATACACGCTCTTGCATAGGCAAACATGGCTGTGTGGTGAACACATCTGTCTGCCTGGATGGGCTACTTAATGAAACAGCCAGCGTTTGGCTGCCGAGATGGATGTCGTTCCCCCAGTGAAAAATGAGTTCTCTCCCTCCCTTTACGCTGAGGCAGAGCTACACATGATAGGGCTCATTCAATTCACCGGAGACTCGACGGTGTCCCAGTGTGAGAGCAGCTTAAACAATGAGGGTGGCGGTCAGGACAAGCAACGCATGGCCACTAGAGCAAGTCTTAGTGGAGATCATATCAGCGTGTCTCTAATGTGAACAAGAATCTGAGTGATCTCGGAAAGGGGGAAGACAGAAAGACTAGAAGAGCGGTACAGTGGATAGATAAAGAAGGACAAGGGAGAAGAGGAATGGAGGCTGAGCCACCTGGGACCCAAAAGCAGCCTCATGGAGTCTGTGTGTGAAAACTGCAGTGCGTTTATACCAGATTTATGCATATGTAAGGATTACCTTGCCCAGCTGCTAGGATACGTATGCATGTTTGTGTGTGTTTGTGTGTGTGTGTCAGTATCAGAGGTGACCCCTGGTCAGGGAGTCCTGTAACAGGAGCTCACCTCCGGTTCTGCGAGCTCTCCTCTCAGTGTGCTAAACAGCCACCTGAAGACAGGATTAGCCATTGTGACCCGGCCCCAGAGGTAACGGAGATACACCTCCGGGGGCAGACATGAAACACACACTGTCACGTGTTGCAGACACACACAGGCAGGTGGGGAGAGAGACGGACACAGAGGAAGATAGAGGTTTAAAAAAAAAAAAAAAAGCTATAAAAGAGGAGACAGGACAGGGACAGGTGGTGGCCGAGATTGTAAGCGCAAACAGGACACCTATAAGAGGATGAATGCAAGTAGGATACAGTAGAATGCCAAACAAGCTAAGGCGAAGGTGTTTGCTGTGCGCCGTCTCGTGAAAACAAAGCATCAGAGCATAAGAGGATTGCGCGACCTAACCCGGTACCTTGGGGTAACTGAGATTTGTGTCTGCGTGGAATAATGATGCCTGTCAGCCGGTCTATGACTCAACTCTGACAGTATGTGTGCGTCCTTGTGTACATACGAGCTGTGCTGTGACAAATGAGCGGTGCTTAATTTGCGGCTGATTATGCGGGGCTGCGGGTGCCCTTAAACCCCTTTGAACTAGTAATTGCCCCTGGTTTCAGTAATGAACATTAAGGAGGATTCAGAAACATGTGACTAATTACCCCCCTTTTTTTCATTTCTTCATCTTCATGCTAGATGGAAAAGAGGAAATGGAGGAGCAAGAGTAGTAGCAGGAGAAGTAGGAGGTTCTGGGTTAGGAGGCACACACAGCTGTTGTCGCCCTCTTTATCTAAATAATTGTGCAAGCTGGTTTATGGGCTTTAGAGAGGTGCTTTGTATGTCAGTCGCTGCAGCTCTGGGGATTTAGGGCGACTGGCTTTTCCCTACGATCGATATTCAGAAAGATTCACATCTGGAGCCAAGGCATGCTCTGCTTAGGTTTGGATTTATACATTTATTTCTTTATTTTTATTTGATTTTTTTTTTCCTTTGGTTCTCTAATTCCTCTATCCGTCTGCTTTCCCTTATCAGCGCGCGGTACAGCTTTAGCTTTTGTATCTTGATACAGTGGTGGCTATCTATCACACAGGCTCATATGTATAGGTTTGCATGATCTTTGGCGGTTGCGGAGAAAATCAGTGGTACGAAGAGAGAAGGGGAGGTTTACTTTATCTGCTGAACAGACCCTAACAACACGTGGCTCGATATATGTGTGCTAGGCGGAACAGCTTGAGCAATGGAGCATTCTGGGTAAATGGCTGCGGTGCAGGGAGAGTCCACTGAGGCTGGTGGAGGGGGAAGAGCCGAGTAAAGCAGTAACAAATTGACCTGCTCAGCCCGAGGCTTTGATGTGGACTGGGCTCCCTTAAAAAACAGTCCATATGTTCCGAGAGGGAACGAGAGGATATCAATGGGGTGAAAAATGAAAAGGTGAGGAAGTGTGTGTGGGGGGGTGAGAACAAGAGACATGGCTCCCAGTTATAAGGACCCCACTGTGCAGGAATCCCAGTGCCTGCCCCTGGTCTGAGCGCTGGGCAAAACAAAAGCATGCATTGGAGAGGAGTAGAGAAATCGTATTCGGTGCAGCCAGAGTCCCATGACAAACCAAACAGTGAAACATGAGGTCTGTTTTTAATTTCTACTCAACGTCTCCATCTCGCCACCCTTTTCCTCTGCTTCCCTCCCTCCCGTCTTTAGCCCCGTTTGCCGTTTCCGTGCTTGTGCTGCCCCTTTTTTCCCCTTCGCATTTTCTTCCCTTGGTGTGATATGAATATCAAAGCAATGTCGGGGCAGCTCGGAGGCCTGCAGCAGAATCTCATTGGCCTCCATGGTCCCCAGCATGCAGCAGCCACTGTTCTTGCAGCTCTTTGCCACAACCCCGCAATCAACCATGGGGAGATGCAGCCTCTCTAGCCTGCAGGGCGGTACCCCTGGAAGGGTAAGGGGTAATTTAAGGAAACTAGCTGTAAGATGTGAAACCAAAATCCTCTTATACGTTTTGTTATGAGTAAGATAACCCCAAAAGTGTCGAAAGGAGGAAATGGCACAGAATCAGCTACCACCATCTTAATAACCCTGGTTTTCCACCAGGGGCTTGTATGCCATCATATACTACCTCACGTAGTCCCGGATTACACATGGCGGTTTTCAGGAATCGGTTCAGACAGGTTGTAGCCAATGCATCGGTGTTATTGTGGATTGTACCGCTGTGCGGCGTTGGGGCTATTCTCAGTGGAACGTAGGGTCTTTAAGAAGTCTCCTCAGCTCTGTGCAGATAAGTTTATAAATCTCACCGCCCTCCATGGGCCGAGCTCTGTTTGTATTCTGCTGCGGTCCCGGTATGAAACTCATGCTGTGCTCCTGGTCTTCCAGTGGGATACCCCCATAGCCGAACCTCATTTGAAGACATTGCATCACATTTTAGGGAACACTTCTTTGTTTTTTTTCCTTTGCTGTTGTCTTACTGGAGGATATGAAGCAGTTTATTTGTCCCTTCCTTTGGCAAACAGAGTGGCGTTTCACACAGCCTAATCACCTCCATGCAGTGGGAGCGTGTCGTAAACAGTCCCTTTGCGAAAGCACTCATTTCTGCTACTTCGTTTAACAACCTGCATTAAGACGCAAACAGCGGGGATGAAAATTAAGAGGGAGGGCGAGAAAGGGAAGGAACCATGGGGTCGGGGGAGGAGAAGCGGTGCCACTACACTGTTGTCCCTATATTTCCACACGCGCATTAGCACGATGCTCATTCGGAGGATAAGCGAGCCCATGGGAATGAAGTTAAAATAAAAACCGCATAGACGCCTGCTCCTTCCACAGTCGCGCACATATTGCACAGGGTTTGCAGGGTTAGTGTGCCATGCTGTCTATGCCAGGGGATACCACGTGGGGCTGGTTGGCTTTGAAGTGGTAGAATGACAGATCTGGATTAGGGGGCAAAGTGTAAAGGTCTGGTGTCGGCGCATGAAAAGAATTAGGGTTTATTATATTCTAATGCGGCACCAAACCTTCTGGTATGGCTACCGACTATGCCGCCGTAGACCGTAAACACGGCCTGTGCCAGTCAGACTTGTGACACACTAACACTTTTACCACAAAGCTGCTCTGCAATGAGACAGCAGAGTTGTTGCAGCCTGTCATATAATTATACAGCCTGTGAAAATGGGAAGTCACTTGATCCCCCCTTCTAAACTTTCATTCTGTTTTCTGCACTCGCCTTCTATAAAAAGCTCCCGTGTCGAAACGAAGGGGGCGATATGTTAATGAGCACCGAGGAGGAAGGTGAATTGAAGGGGAGATAAAGAATAAAGAGTAAGATTTCGCTGGGATGTCTTGGCGTTTGTGTTGAGGTGTCGTTTCTGTGTGAGGTCTGTCCACGCTGCGGTCGCTCCTCTGTGGAAGAACAGATGGCAGACTGAGGTGGCTTGTGTTTCTTTACCAGGGTGGCTGAGCAGCCAACATTAGAACACAGTGACAAGACAATAGCTAGGCACCAAACCCTAACTCCCCCCCCCCCCTTACACCCAACCAACCCACCCACCCTCCCACAAGATCTCCTCCACAGTCATTATCAGTGCCTTTCACTGACTTCTCTGCTAAACATCACTAAACTATCCCGTCATATTGTCATATTGTCTGTTTTGCAAACACAAACACACAAAGCAATGGGTAGTGTTACAAAAGCAATGTGATGACTCTTTTTCCTGTGTCTCCCACTGGTAGTTGCTAACTCCCCCCCCCCCCTTACACCCAACCAACCCACCCACCCTCCCACAAGATCTCCTCCACAGTCATTATCAGTGCCTTTCACTGACTTCTCTGCTAAACATCACTAAACTATCCCGTCATATTGTCATATTGTCTGTTTTGCAAACACAAACACACAAAGCAATGGGTAGTGTTACAAAAGCAATGTGATGACTCTTTTTCCTGTGTCTCCCACTGGTAGTTGCACATTTGGGCAGCGGCAGTGAACCAAACTGTCGCCTGGGTTGCTACGGGTGACTGGAGAGCTGACTTTTGGGCTCCGAGGCAAATGAGCACATGACAGATTAGTGTGTGGGCCTCCTCCAGGCTTCCACCTCTGTGACCCTTAGGAGCCCCCTCTTTACCCCCTCCTCACCCTTACTCTTACCCCCTAAACCCCCTCCCAGCTCCTCCTTTGTCACTCCTGGTCCCCACTGAAATTCACACAACAACCTAAGGAGGTGAAAAGCAAACAGACTTTGACTCTGCAACACTGAAACAGAAGTTAAAGTAGCTTTTTTTCCAACTTATTCTTTTACTTTGAAGCAGTGTATTCAACACTATTTTCCAACACAGTTACGTGTAAAACCCAAACAAATCACCAATGCAATTACACTAGATGCCCAGTAAGCAAAAAAGAGATAAACATTTTCAATCACTGTGCAATACTGGAACGATAAATATGGCTACAACAAATATGCTCTCAGCAGTTGAATGTAAAAGCACGAACGACAAACTATTTGCAGATGTGAATTTCCAACTGTTACATGTCGTTCTGCTGGAACAACACAGAAGGATTAGGAGGACTAGAGGAGCTTAAAGAAAACAGGGGATACCACAGGGCTTAATGTTAGGTCCACACAAACAACATGCCCTGGCCTTTTTTGAGGGATGGACTTCTACACTTGTTTATCGTATGGGACAAACATCCGTTGTGAGGGTTCGGCCATGCCTGTGCCTGTGTCTTGTGAATGACCCTAGTTGGCTCTTTTATGTGCACCTATAAAGGGCGGTCGAGGGAGCAGCTCCCATAGGAGGGCTCGACCTGACGATGACACCGTGTTGTCATGGCGACTAATGCTGTGTTGTGCTTGGGTTGGGAGTGTGTGTGTGTGGTGGTGGGTTGTTGGAGGGTGTATCTAATGATGCCCTCAGCACAATGCACTTGTCTCCACACCAAGTGTGATGTACACTCACTCAACAACAACAACATTATTAGTTGTTAACAGTTAACAACTGTATTAGCAGGTTTCATACCGCCATGATGCCCTCGTTAATTTGCTTTTCCGAAACACATTAGTTTTCATTCAAGTCTATAAATTGGTTTTCGCACTCAACAAAGTAAGAAAACAGACTTAATTAATAAACGCTGTATGTTTAAATAGGGGATAGGGGTTAGGGTTAGAGCGATCACACATAAACACTTCTTATCTGAACATACAGTTCTACTGCTCAGTGACTTTCCAAATGACCAAGGGATATATCACTTCCCTTTCAAGGAGCCCAGGGGACCAATACACCTGGCTTAGCAGCTTAACAGCAGTCCCCCAAACACCAAAGCCAAAGGGTGGCCCGGCACAAAACCTGAGACGCTTGATGCTGGAGAGGGCTACCTACTTACTCATCCGACTGACCACTCTCCCTCTCTCACTCAATACCCCCCACTCCCACCCCTCCCCTTTGGCTCCCACATACACACGTGTGCAAATTCTCAACTGGCTGGGTTTGCTCCTGAGGTCCCCTATTTATTTTCATAGGTGTTTGAGGGTTTGCACTAGTCGAGAGACAAGGCCAGAGCCCGGAGTGGTATCTTTGTATCTGAGTGCTTCCTGTTTTCATTGCGGGGCCGACCCTTGTCTTTACAGGGGTGAGTGAGGGCTAGCAGGGGGCTAGCGAGGGCCGAGAGGGAAGGAAGGCCAGGGGCGCCGAGGGGCTAATTGTAGATTCTAAAGTTTGCTTTTGACAAACAGAAGGGCATCACCTTCTGCAAAACAAACTCCCATTACTGGTTTTGTTTGTTTCCGTTCGCTCCCTCATTATTATATTTCTCCTATCTTACATTTTCTCCATCTACCAACCCATCTCCAACTTCCTCCCTGTTGCCCGTGCTTCTGAAGTGCAGTAGAACATTCTACCTCTAACAGTGAAGTTTACCTTCCTGATAACATAATCTCCCTGTAGTATTGAAAAGCTTATACCAACACTCTGGGATTTCCCTTCCACTAATGTGGCTGGAAGACGTCCAGAAACTCACAGAGAGGGAGCTGGGTATTAGAGGGAGAGAAGGAGTGGGTGGGAGGATCGAGGGAGGGAGTGGAGAGACAGTCTGACCCTTTTCTGCCAGCTTACACCAGCTGATCCGTCCAGCCGCTTGGCAATTACATATGGGGCATCTAAGGCTGCCAGATCACATGCTCTCGAGTACATGTGCATATGGCCTCAATATAAAATAAGTCGGAGTTGCCACAGAGTATCCGCGGAATGTTTTTCATATGTTGCGACGTGCTTATAGCACAAAAAACTGCATCTTGCCCTCAGGCACAAAGTTGGTATAGTGGGGTTTGTGGTAAATATAGAGTTGAAATGACTTTCTACATATATGTGACTGTCCTGAGGAAAACCATCCTGTGATTTCTCTCAAGAGAGTGTGAGGTCAGCAGTAAGGCAACAGAGGGCGGGAGGAGAGAGAGGGCAATTTTGTTATACTGAATCCAAAAGCCAACAGTTGTTACTATTGGCCTGTGTTGTTTTTCTGTGTCTGAGGGGGGGGTCCTATCCTTTTGAGCTTTTCAGAAGATGTGACAAAGGCTGGATGTTGAGAACATATGTAGAAAGACCCCCGCGGTTCATGCAAGAGGAGCTCCATGCTGGCCCCGCAGTTTGAGAAAATACAAGGCCACTCCTTTCACTCCTCACCTCTCAGTTAATGAATGCGTGAATGGCAGAATGCCGCTATAGGCCATTCAGGGGCCAAAGTCCCCAAGAATTCACCCTTACACAAACGCATCCAGCATTGGCAAATACATTTGCTTAACAAATTAAAAGAATGGAGGATGGCTAATGGGCGTGTGAGTGCATGTGTGTGTGTGTGTGGGAGAGAGAGAGAGAAAGTGAGAGTTTATGGGTGGGAGATTTAGACGGTGAGAAGAGAAGGGGGATAATTCAATTAGTCCTCTTCCTCAGTGGAGAAATGAAGGCAGGTTAAAAGGGAGGGATTATTATTTGTACAAGACTAGCCAGGGTTCCGCACAAAAGAAACAAATAAAGATTGGAGAGAACATCCATGAGCACGGGACGCGATAAAGGACGGGGTCAGAGAAAAAGGGGGCTTTGAAAGCTCCTCTCCGTCTAAATTAAACCAGCACTCTGAAAAATGTGCTGTGCGCTCAGCAATGGGGTCCTTCCCCTCCTCCCTCCCCTCTCCCCCTCCACTCTTTCAGCTCAATTTTAAAACAATTCTAAAGAAAATTGTTGGCGACTCTTCCCAAATCCGCTCAGCGTACGCCGTCATTACGCCGTTCTTGCCGCAGCCTCTGCAAAGGAAGCGCCGATCCTCGCCGATGCCTTCACCAGGGAAAGCGACTGACATAAGTTGTGTTGTTTGTTGTGTTTGTATTGTTAATGCCACAAATCAAAGGTTATTCTAGACACAGAAGACCCCAAGCAAATAATGCTAAAAAAAGAAATGCTAACCCTAACCCCCCTTCTGCCGGTGGATGAAGCTTGTGTGTAGGTTTTGGTGCGAGGTCTCCAGTCAGGGAGCGATGGAGCTGTGAACAGCTGTGAAGTCATTTCGATAATGATGGGAATAATAAGCCTGCAGACCGGCGTGGTGGAGCCGCTAAGGCCTGCGAGGCTCGGGGCTTTGCTATTGCAGCTTCACTGCTCCTGAATAGATAGAAGTGATTAAAGCACTCCTGATTATCCCTGACCAATATGTAATGGATTTACAGCCCTTTCAATTAGGCCGTATTTGCTGGCCACTCATTATTTGGGCTTTTGGTTAGATAATCAGGGTACGGGGGCTTTGGGCTGGGAGTGGGCACTGTTGGTTTGGGAAAGGGAGGGGGTACAGGGCGCACGGGGGGGCTCCTGACCCTCTGAGATGTGCGGCTGATCCATAAGGCTGAAACTCTCAAGTCTCCTCTACGTTTTCCTCTATCTCAGCCTCTCTCTCTCTTTACTTCTCCCTTCCCCCCACGTTGTCCCTCCATCTCTGGGACAGGGAGCCACGTGCTCAGGGAGCAGCTTATGTGTCCTGGTGTGGCCACCTCCGCCTGAAATCTGACCTGCACGGCAAAATCAATACAGACTGATGTTCTGATAATGTCCTGACAATAGGGAAGGATGTGTGTGTGGGGGGGGCACATGTGGTCCAAGCCCTTACACTTGACACACACACATACACGAACAGACATACGGAAAAAACAGAGCGTGACGTGTCACTATTTAATGCAAAGCAAACGTCATGACTGTGCTTGTTGTGTATGTGATGTAGCCGCTGTCGTTCCTCGCAGCTGTGGAGGAGGCACGTTATCATGTATTAGTATGCACCATCACGACCTTAGCAATGTGCAGCTGATCTTCATTCATTCAAACGAGAGCACGTGTGTGACAGTGGGTGTGTGACGAGACACACACCTGATTCCACTCCGATCATCTCCTGCACCATGAAAGCCTGCTCTTCACTCACACTCCTCTTCCATCTCATTACCTTCTGCCTCTGCTTTGCTTTTCACCTGCATCCCCTCACTTTTTTATTAAACTATCGTTCACCTCGACCTGCCTGAGTCTGTCTCCGCTGCGTAAGCATCCCTTCAGTAAACCAGCGCTCTTTGTTTCAGTCTGCTGCAGACAAACTTCAGCCCAAACAAACAGCACGTCTCGTATTGGAGCACATGTCCTGGATTGCTGGTCCATCTCCCTCTTACTTAGAATGTGCTGAGCGGAGTAAACAGTCCAAACTGATTAGATTGACCTGGTCACTGTGTCCCTCTGACAGGTGGCTGACAGGTGAGCATCACAACACTGCTGTCTCTCACTCCCCCGGTAACGACTAGGTGACAGCTGCGTGTGTGTGTGTGTGTGTGTGTGTGTGTGCATGCTATTTTTGAGCCTGTGTGTCGCTAACTTTTTTTTAAAAAATGATATATATATATATAAATGTGTATATCCAAAATGGCTGCGCTTACCGTGAGGTGCTGGAATAGCCACGCCCTCATGATGTTCGTGGCCACCTTGGGGAAAATGCCACGCTTTTTCTGCCTCTTCTTATCCTTGTCTGGATCATCGTCGTCCCCCGTGCCAGGCGATGCAACGCTGTTGTCTAAGCCATCTCCTGGACGGAAACCAAACCCAGGGTTAAATAACATCCCAGACCAAACCGCCGACTTACAATACAGTACAAAGACCAAAAAAAAAAAAACACATCAGTCATTCAAAGCTGAGTTTAATGCTTATGAAACATGGATACATGGACAAATACCACAGAACCCTATGAAGGCAGAGAGAATAGCCGCAGCAAAGCCAGTGTTACTCAGAGGAGATATGGAGGAGGGGGGATTTAAGTGGTCTTACACGAAGGCCTGTACAGAGAGAGAGGGGTTTACTCAGAGGCCTAGCAGAGATGTTCTATACCCCAGAGCACAGGAAAAGGGGAATCGGGGTTAATGACGTTAATGTTATGGTTGGACACTGAAACACTAGTTTCCTCATTCCAAGTCTACAGTAAAGGGAGGAGGAAGGGGGGTAGGACGAGGTTCCTTCAAGTACAGTAGAGGCTTGGACCCTTGTCATTAATTCAATTATATTTGCATGCTTGACATAATGTAGAGCTTTCTGTTTGAAGCGAGCCAAAGGGGACAGGAAGGAGTTATGGCGGATGTGTATAGCAACACGCGAGGCGCTCATGGATTCATGTTGCGTGCATGGACACTGGCGTACAAACAAAACTCAAAGGAGATGATGATTCGCGGCGTACAGTTGAGACACACGAGTAGTAAAGTGGGGACGTGATTTGGGGGTGGTTCATTGTTGCACTTCGGTGCACATAATGGACTCGTCTCCTTCCCCCACCCCCATCCACGTCCCATCCCAGACCCTGACTCTCTTAAGTCTCCCTTCCCTCGCAACAACCCCTCCCCATTCCGCCACAGGATTAGCATGACAGGCCAGCGGCGGCGGCGGCGGCTTCGCCTGCATTAATGTCCATCAGTGTTTGATTTCAGGAGGAAAAAACATGCATAGGCCCGGGCCCGATTTCTCCTTTTAAATCGAAGTTTCCATCTTTGTCCCTTTGCCTTTTTCTTCTTCCTCAGCATTAATTGTGCATTAGCAAAAATGATTTACTTTTAACAGTCATGGTTATTTTTTTTCTCGCCCCCGGGCACAAATGCCTTGAAAGCCTTCCTTGAGGGCATCTAAATTATGTATCTGAAAAACTCCTCCACTAAGGCAGAGAAGGACCCTGACGTTCTCAAAATTCAGACTCGCACGTCCGCCCGTTTTTGGAGAGGCATCAATCACAGCCACCTATACAAGCCTTAATCTCGCATAAATATTTGAACTAATAATGTTGAGAGAAAAAAAATGGTGGGGGGAAAGAGAAAGGATCCGACTGGTGGCGTAATCAAATGCAAAATAAATGAAGAATACGAGGGCAGCAGGGGCCCTCGCTTCCAACTACTTTACCCACTTTCTTTTTCTTTTCCTCCCCCTTGTTTTCCCTCTTTCCTCCCCCCCTTCTCTCCCTGTCTTTCTTTTCTGTCTGTGCACAGTGTTTTCCTTCCACATCATTAGTGCCGAGCCACACGAAGGAGGAAAACAGAGAAGTGCCGACTTTGCGCTCTCTGTGTGAAGTTAAAGAAGCAATAGGCCCTCTCTGAAGGACATATGGGAATGGTGACACAAACTCGGGGTGTTGTAATTGTAGAATGAGCATTCATTAGCGGCAAATGCCGTAAATCCCAGGCTAAGTACGAATCCTTGTTCAGGAAAGCCTAAAACAATAAACTCTGGTCTGGCTATAGCCGGCCCTGACTGTGAGGGGCTTCCTGAGAAATGTGACCCAGAGGGAAGTCGACTCTTAACTCCCCCAGTTTGCTTCCAAACTTCAGTAGCAACACAACTAGCGAGCTGTGAATCTTAACCACCACCCCCTCCCCTTTTGCTTCTCCGCTTTTGAGCTCCGGTGAATAACGTTGATACACAGTTTGGTTGTTTGTTTGCGCGCCGCCAGGTTTTGTGTTGATTTTCGAGCCACTCTCCAAATCCCTCTCCCGCTGTGCGCAGCCAGGCTCATGGAACCACACAGTGGCCAAAAGGCTGGCAGATTAATTTTATTGACGTTTCCATTTTCACTGCAACGCGATAGCCTCCCCCCTCCTCCACCCCTCCGACCAGGGCCAGAGCGACCCGTGCGTATTTACAGACTGACCTGTCACTTCATTACCCAGCATGCTCGCTGCCTCCTGCACTAGCCCGCGAGGGTGAAACCAGACTCCGAGGCTTTCAGCTTCTCTCTCTCACTCTCTCTCTCTCTCTCTCTCTCTGTCTTTCTCTCACTTGTCCATAGATACCGTCATGTGTACACAGGTTAGACAAGTGACATTCAAGAATACAGTATGAAAAGCTGTTTTTGACTCACTATCCACTCGCCGAACTGAGAAAATCAACTGTGGACAGAGGGCGAATAGAATGAAAGGAAGGAAGGAAGAGAGAGGGGCAGAGAAAAAAAAGCAGAGGGGAATAAAAGACAGGGTAGAAGAAAGAATAAAGAAGACCCAACTTCCACAACCTCATTACATCTAAAGGAGAGCTGGTGCTTTGCATCCACCCCCACTCCTTTCTTATGAGCGAGAGAAGGAACGCTGCAGGGCAAATTGTCCCAAACGCTAATGGCTTCTGACTGTTCCCTGGCAACTCTGCCATTCTAACCTGCGTGGATGTGCACGCTGGAAAAAAAATGGGGAAGGGAAAAAAAAGTGCAGGGCAGAGCAGGGGGAAGCGTCCCATCATCTGGCCATGTGACACAGATGGGGGTTGGCTATTAGGAGGCAGCCGAAAGGCCTAGGGGAGCTGAGGTGCTGGAGTGTAGCCCCAGGCACTTTTCGAAAAGCAGCCCCCTTGGAGACGGGAAAAAAAAAAGACAGCCTCCCTCTCTCCCACTCTTTCCGTCCTCCCTCACTTTCTTCCTCTCTCCTTCTCCCTCTCCCACTCTGTCACTATCTTGACTTAAAGTGCTCGCAATGAAAGTTTTTCTTCTTCTTTTTCCGACGCATATTTTCATACGCGCAGAAACCAAGACGGTGTAATCCTGCGAGACGGACGACAATAACCGGAACGCGATGAGGATGAGGGAGTCGAGTCGAGGGAACAAACAAGGACGAGTCCGAGGGCGCATTATGCTCACATACGTTCCCTCTCTCATCACCAGTGGGTGGTTATTAAAAATGCATTCAGATATATCTCCCTGCGAGTAAATTGGTCTCAGGGCTGAGCTCATTAACGCGCCGGGAAAGGACTGTAAACACACGGCAACTCTGCTCATCTCACTTCAGGATTTGTGGCGCGAAAAAGCGGTTTACCATAAAGTTTCCGACAATCTTTGCTTGCTCAGTGTTAAAGGGGACTTCAGGGGAGTCCTAATGACTCCAGAGATCATGCCTCATGTCTTGGAGGCCCCCGGCCCCCTGAGGGAGACACTAAGGTCTAGTCAGCCCTGAAAGCATTATATGGATAGACCCATGAGTAACTTGTACTACAGTTCTTCCAGTCCACCAAAAACACTATATACCCATGCGTGACTGAGTAATGGCTTGTCAATAGATAGCATCCACATTTTAAACCCAGTCATGGTTAAATAACATCTCAGTGCCTTATTGGTCGCCTACTGAAGAGCATCGAGATGAGCTGGAGATGTTGTGTGTGTGTTATTCTAAAGGCAGTGTAGTGATTTTGCACTGGGAGGCCTTTGCGTTTGTTTCAGGCTAATGAAGCAAGAGCGTAGAGGCAGTGGCTTATGGAAGCTGTGGTTAAAGTGACTAATTACAACGGACCCCCCGCGGCCCCCTGTCAACCCAAACCAGTCAGATTGCTCACCCAAGTGAGGGGACGAGAGGAGCTCATGGGGACACTTGGACGGAAAGAGGACATGTGAAGCTAAGAGGGTCGTCGTGGCAGAAGCTCCTTTGGCCCTCTCTACCTTCACCGCGCCATAGTGACCGGACCCTCCAACACCCGCCCTCCAACACCCTCCCATTACGCCACCTCCAGCCCTGCAGGCTTGGCTGCAGAGAATGCGGAGAAAAGAAGAGGGGGATTTAGAGCCTCCCTCTTCCCTCTTTCTCTACTCAACTTTTCAGCCAACATAAGCGCCGTTTAGCACATTCAGTCCCCCAAATGGCAGCGAATGAGAGAAGCAGTGGGGGCTCCTCTTTTGTCCGTCTGGTTACCCCTTTTATTTACTCTGGATTTACGAAGGGGTCTTTGCCGGCCTCTGGGAGCACATGCTCTTGACGCACACACACACACACACACACAGTCGCTCTCCCATACACACATACACAAACACGCTGAGGCTCTATTCACACTAGCGGAATGGCCGACCCTCTGTTGCGTTGTGAGGATTACAGGTCCAGGTTATACCCACATGCTAGCAATATGCCTCACGCTCACATAACATGCAACCCGGAGGAGTGTTAACGAGTAGAACATAATCCCTTTAATGATAAAACACACACTCGGGCGTCCAATTTCTGACTACAAGCAACTCATCGGTGACTGCGTTTGCGTGTTTTTGCGTGACCACACACCATATGGCGCACTGCGCTCGTTCAGATCCATACAGTAGATGAGGGCCCTAAACGGAACTGTTTTAGTGTGCACCGCTGCAGCCGGTGTTTTACGCTGATTATTTCCTGATCTGTGCTTAAACAAGCAGCAGCCCCTTGCACTGGACCATAAAACAACAGCTTAGTAAACAGCAAGCATGCTGACAAATTGGTAGTGCTCAGGCCGGAGTCATTAACAGCTCTAAAACCTGTCAGAGCAATTACAACAAACTCTCTCCTTTCGCAAGTCTCCCTGCCAAACTCAGATGTCACGACCCGCCTCCTCTTTATCGCCCCCCCACCCCCCCACCCCACCCTTACCACCAGGACACTGGCTAAAGGTGAAGCAGAACAGACTACCAGTTATCCCCTCTCTCCCCCCAAAAAGCCATGACATCCAGGCGAGATGAGGACAAACCAGCATCCCAAACACAGCTGTAGCTGCATCCTGGGCGCCACGACTGAGTGGTTCCTTTTGCATGAGAAGTAATGTGTAGTTGTCTCAGCCCAAAAACACATCATTAAGTGTTCCCTTAAATGAAGTGGAATAAGAGCTTCTAATTAGATGTTTTTTTCCCTCTATGTGTGGGGAAGCGAGGCAGTCAGGCAGTAAGAAAGGCAAGGGAGGGGAGGAAGGTGGGAGTTGGGGGGGTGGGGGGGGTCTGGTGGTGGTGGTTGCTCAACAACTCCTGTACCTCTTCTCCTCTCTCTCCCCTCTCCGCCCCTTCCCTAAGCCCCCTAACCCTGCCATCAGGCAGATATCTCTCTGTCATCCCTGGAATGCTGGAGATAACTATCGCCTCTCCACTGATACAAGGCCTCACTCCTCTCGCCGGCACAGTGCTGACCCCACTGTGCACGTCCCTACCATAGAGGGTGAGGTTGAAGTGGAGGGAGCACAGACAGAGCGGGGGGGGGGGGCGTGAGGGCGTAGGGTTGGAGGTAAAACTTGTTTTTGACAGCCAGTTAGGCCATTTTACCTTTTAACCTAAGATATGGACTGGAGCAAAGCCACACTCCTCTTTCAGCTTCTCCCCTGGAGCCAAAGAGAAGTAGTTCGCCCAGAAGAGAGAGAGAGAGAGGGAGAGAGAGAGAGAGAAGGGGGGGGGCATTGTAACTGCCATTTCTCCAGCATTACTGCCTAGAACTCTCTTGATCCTTTCATAACATCATCATCTGCCAAGAACCTACAACGTTAGCACTGGACAGTATCAAAGGATTTGAACTGAACTAATTACTGGTGCGATTAACCTTCTTGTACCAACAATTATCTTATTACCTCATAAACCGGGACTTTGACCGTAACACAATGTCGGCATAGGCCTCCTCAGATCTTGATTTATCTCCTACTTTCCTCCAATCCGGTCCGTTATTTTCTTTTTCCATGTGCATGTGCACACACAGGGTTTAAGTGCTGCTTTTACACAGATGTGCGTGTATAAAAGAATTTATGTCAGCTAAGACACAACTCTGGCATCTAAAGGGGGCTTTTTTTTTAGGGGTGGAGGGAAAAAAATACGATCCAAAGAAAAGCGATGGAATAAAGATGTTTAAAAGAAAGGAGGCAGGCTCTTGCAGATGTCAGGACCCAATTTGCATGAATGGCAAAGGGCTAAATTGCAGGGGATGGGGGAGCTACCCTCCACCCCCACTCACCCCACTCTTTTTTGGGGGGAACTAAAAGGGAGTTCTGATGCCCATGACTGCCCCTCACTCAGCAGACAGAGATCAGTGGCTAATGAAGGGCTTTGGGTCTCCACCAGACATTTCACACTCTCTGCCTCCCTGATAACTCCACCCCGCTCCCCCTGCACTCCAACAGTGCCGGAAAAAAAAATGCTGCACATCCCTTGGATTTCAAATCGAATGGGGCTAATTGGTCTCTCAGGTAATCTCACTTCACCCCTTTTTAATAAACTAATTTACAAACCTGCCAATGAGAAATCTACATCTTTCCTCTGATTCCATTTACTTGGACTTGGTGCTTCTTTCCCCCGCACATGTTCTACAGTGAAACTATTCTTAGTGGTTTCAACTCTGAATTATTAAAATTGTGCATATTGATACTACTCCCTGTATAATTTACAATTGTTATGATAGAAAACTTAGTTGGGTGCCCACAGAGAAGCACACCACAATCCCCTGGTTTGATGCTGCGTTAAATATTAAAGAAAAGGTATTTCCCAAAAGCTATTTGGGCTATGTTGGATTGAAACAAGAGCGATCATTAGCAGAACAAGCCGTTTTTCCACTGTATTCGCTTCCTTAAAAAATGGCTACATTTCTCTGCTTTGGAATGATAATGCGGTGACTGCACGAAATAAGAAAAGGAGAGATGAGACGCAGCAAAAGAAAACAAAGAGACGGAGAGCATGCAGACGCATCACACGGCTCAATCTTCAAGTGAAGAAATAGTCTAATAATCCCCGTTAGGAACTATTGAATATCAAAGTCTTCCACCTAAACCACCAGAAAGAGCAGCTGTAGCCGGGTTGCCAGATATAACAGTGTGCAGGTTTGTGACTCAGAGCAGCTTATGCTGTTTAACGGCATCAGCAGTGATTCTCTACCCTCAATTACAACTGAGAACTAAACAAACAAACTCACTGTTGTACTAAGAGAGGAGGGAAAAGTTGGACTTGTTACAGACATCTTTGCCACACCTGATGGACAGTGGCATCAAAGCAGAGTTTCACGTAGTAGGGCTTTCTATGTAGAGCTTGGGGGGGTAGGAGGGGAGGGGGGGGGTGGTAGAGCAAATGGATTAAGAGGTTTATAAATCAACAAGTCAACCATCAGATTGTAGCCTCTGCTCAGCAGCCCCCTCATCAGCCAAACGCCATGAAGTTTTTTTTTCTTCTTCTCGCTCTCGCTTTTTTTTCACACAAATGTCCTAGAGGCAGGGAACAAAGCGAGCAGAACTGATTACTGTGCTGTTGCCCCGCTCCGCCAGTCTAAACTCTGTTTGGCTTCCTAATGAGCTCACTAAAAACCCAATTCATCACCCATAACCCCTTCTCAACCTGCCTTGAAATCCCCCATTATGGCCAGTCAAGGACAGTCCGTTTACAGGCTTTGGGCGAGGGTCAAGGGCTGTGAAGGGTAGATGGCAGCGTCAGTGGTAACGGTGCGGCCAAGGTTATTTTGACACAGGGTGGGTTTCCCATGAGGCGTATCGCCCCAGAATCCAAATGTGTTCACCACATGCCATCTTCAAACCAATCCATTCCTTTGATTGTCATGCACCATTGGTTTTATACACCAATATATATATAATTTTTGTCTTTGCTGTTTAAGAATGTTGGGGTTTTTTTTACACCCCCCATCCCTTATGCCCCTCCCCCTGTTTCACAACATCAGCGGTGTCCCAGACTGAGCGGAGGAATGTCCGGCTCGATGGCTGGGTTAGCAGCAGCAGGAATGTCCCGTTCCAGTCAGCTTTCGCACCAGAGATTTCAAGTTTAATACCCCTTCGTCCCATCCCCGCATAGACAGGAATTTGGTGGGAAGGGAATGCGGCAGGATTCGGGCAGTGGGGGGGTGGGGTGGGGTGTGAGGGGGGAAATACAGTTGGTTTAATAAGGATGGAGCGAGGGGGAAGATGAAAAGAGGAGAGTGTTTTGTAGGCAGTTGACAACCTGAGACGGTAACGGAAAGGGAAGTATCTTGATGGGAAGGTGTAAGATGGCTGGAATGGAGAGGCGGGTGAGGTGGCGGGGGTCAGGAATGAAGAGGTAGAGAAGGAGGACAGAGGAGCGTTGGAGTCAACTCCCACTGTTCCTCATTACATAGAACTGAAATGAGCCTCCTGACACCTGAGCTGTAACCAAGAGATTACAGAATTGATGAATCCTTGGTTTAAAATGCAGCTGTTTTATTCTTGCTTTAGTAATTAATTCTTTTTCCGATGGCGTATTGATTAAGCGTAGCCCCTGATAAAGTTCAAACTGAGAGAGATGCCTCCAGGGCTTTGGCTCGGCCCGCTGCGGAGAGTCAATGAAAACTTCCTCCCTCCACCTGCATCTCCCTCTCTGTCAGCACAGTTTACCCTCATAAATTAGTCAGATGTGTGAGGAGCGTGGATCTTCGTTGATACTCACTTTGTCTGCCCTTTCCCTCATACGCTTCCCCAACACCTACAATCATGACTACAAACGCAGATGCCCGTATTGCCAAAACATTCATTTGACTTTTTTTTTCCAAGCACATTTGGATGATACATGTATCCATGGATACGGCTGATTCCTCCGCTTCCATCTCCTTCCTCCCTCGCTCCCCTTCTCAGTCATCGCACAGAGAGAGCGAGAGAATCTCCCTCCACAAAACGACTCATTTCGTTCTTGTTATCGTTACGTTTTTTTTTCCATACAGCTGAAAAAAGTCTGATCAGCGGAGGGCAGAGCTGGTCTCTCCGGGGAGCCAACTAGCAGCGAAATCAGATATGCTTTACAAGAGAGTCAGCCGCTCATGTCTTGTCAAGACCCCTCACCTACCGTCTCCTTTACAAGTCAATAACCAGGGCCCGGTGTCCTCCACTGGGCCTTGGCACACATTCTCATCTTTCTATAGGAAGCGGAGGCGGAATGCATGCAGTCCTGGATATCATGGTGCTGTGTGATTCCGTATTATATTATGGAAATAATGTTGCCTTTCTACTACATAATGCTCCAGATGCATGAGGGAATATTTTTCCTCATTCCCTGCTGCGTTGGGTCACTACATCACGGTACACAACGCAGCGTTCTCTGACATCCTTGTGACAAATAACTGGTGTCGCCACAAAGACAAAAGAGCCAGTTAAAAAGCCTCTTCCGATATTAAAAACGAATGAAAGAGTGAATGAATTATGACGGCGGGAGGGAAAAATATAATTAGAAGGTGGAAGTAGTAGTTAATACACTTACGCGAGACTATTTCCTTTCGTTAATGGAACTGCAGCATGCAGAAAGAGGGATTTGATGAGGCTAGTATTGACTGTCCACCCTGCTCCTTAAGGTAAATCCAGCAGGTCATTTCATTAAGGCCCAATTCCATGGCACTAATTTTGATTTTAGGGCCTTGACAGCTGTTGGCAGTGGCAGATTGCTGTGGCGAGAACAGTGGGAGAGGGGCCTATTACCGCTGAGGAAAATACAAATTGCAAAGCCTCGGTTCAAATTACGGCCATTCTGCCTCGCTGACCCAACAAAATGTCTATGTCATCACAGTGCTGGACTTTACCTTTTGATCAGCTGGGACAAGTCAACCACATGCATAGTAACAATATGTGTTATCTCAGATTTTAGAAATACCTTTCAATGCAACACAACTCCACAAACACCACAAATGACAGTGTTAAAAATGGTGCTTGTTTAGAATCAACAACTATCTTTGCTTCAACGTTTTTCTCTTTTTTTCCCCTAATTGAGACATTTGTTTATCCGCGCTCGTAATTATGGTTACTGTCGGCTGGCCCTCGCAGGATGATGGATCTGACTCACGATGTCAGGTCTTAATCGCCTCGCCTCGCAAGTTCACGTTACAGCATTCATGTTGCAGAAGGAAGGGGGGGGGAAAGCTCTTCCTCTGATGCTATTAATTAGCAGTAGCTCTATAGCGCTCAGCTTTTTGAAGCTCTCCGTCTGCTTTTCTTTTACTCTCTCGCTCTCTCTCTCTCCCTTTTTTCGCCTTTCATTATTGACTTTTCAATTTTCCTCTCACACCCACCCCCCCCTTACACCGGCACTAGCACTAGTGCTTCCGCGGCCATGCCCAGCCCGATAATACCCCCCAAGCCCACTGTGCGAGACGCTGGCTGGGGAGCCCTGAGAGCCGGGCCGGCCCTACAGCTCCCACCAGCCCACCACTCTCTCCCCGCGAGACCAAAATCAAAGAGCAAGGCCCTCAAAATATAACCATGGGTATAATGAGAGGGTGCTCCAAAGAACAATAAGCATATACACCAAAGGAGAGACGAGTGTAGGAGTACAAAAGGAGGAGAGCGAAAACTATCGGAATGTTGGCCTTGGCGTTCTGGAGAAATGAACAACAGAGATCGGACGTGGAACCAAACAGCGATACTGTGCTGTGGGAGAGGGGCCAAAGGGCCACAGCCAGTGGTGATGGTAGCCAGGGCCACGCATATATCCAACCATGTATCTGAACCCAAAACAACAAGGGGGCTTCTGCCGCATGCCTCTGGAGCTGTCGGGAGCCAAAAGGAGCACGACTAATTTCTGCACAACAATGGGCCTGGATGGTCGCCCACACAATGGCAGGTGCTTTGAATAGCAGCAGGGCCCTTGCAGCGGGGATCTTCTCCTCTCCCACTCTGAGGGCCCGGGCTCTGGCTTGTGTAACCTCTCGTTTCGAACCTGGCTTCCTTTTGACTCATAAAGGATGAAAATGATCTCATGGGGGGGTGGGAGGGGGGGGGGGTAAAGGAGTAGGAGACAGCCAGGCCTGTGAGGCACAAATCACGCCAAGTCCATCTGTCTTTCCTGTACATGTGCATATTCTCTATTCTCTATTTACACTCTCGCCCTGCTCTGTTTCTCGCCTCACTGTAACGCCCCACTTTTTTTCCCCCCTACCCCATTCTCCTCTACTTCATCGACTGTTTGTCTGTTGTGTTGTTATTTTCTGTAGTGCTTGTGTTTGTTGTGCTGCTGCTGGGCTGTCCTGTAGGCCACGACGCAGTGGTAAAGGCAGCTTTCCCCCCACCTTAAGAGCATTCTTTCCGGGGTCATAAGGTCAGGCTTCACAGATGTCTACTGCAGACACTCAGTTGTCTAAGGACTACATCCCTGGGAGTCAGCATTTGTACTAAACAATGCAGCCCCCCCCCCACACACACACACACACACACACACTTTGGAAAATGTTGAACGTTTTTTTTTTGGTCTCGCTTTTTTTTTTTCCGACCCCTCCGTTTTCATTGTTTTATTTTTCAATGAGGCTATAGAGTGAGTGCAATTTTTCCAAGGTGGAGGTTTTGGTGTTGAGATAATGAAAGAAAGCACTGGTTATCAGAAGATAGTGCTGTTTTCTGCCTGCTTTCATTCTGTTAAACACTCCCCGTCTCCCTAAGCTTCCTCCAATTGTTCTAATGGGGCCTTAGTCATCCTCGCTGCCCCCTATGGCCGAGGGAAAGATGCTTTTAAAGGTCTTTTTCTTTACTCAGTCCGTGTTGCCAGGAGAGGAAGAAAACATGTAGCGACTGTCCTGAAATACATACTTGAGAGGCAGATACAAGAAAACCCGCAGCAATGAGAGACAAGACAATATGCAAAACAACATTTGAACGACTCTGTTTAACTCCAGTCTCAACTGAAATCAAGAGAATTCCAAAGACAAACGGCTTTCATTAAAGGGAAAGATGAAATTTCTGTTTTGTTTTGTTTTTTTTAAGTGGGAGGAGTGGAACGCTGGTACATACAAGATGAGATTGCAACATCTAACATGCAAGTTCTGCCTCCAAACATGGAAGAGTGTGTAATTGGAACAACATTAAAAAAAAATGCAAAATCCAAGCACTGATCTGTCCTCGAATATCTCGCTCCTTTTCATCTCGCCTTCCCTTGTTCCTTTTTCTCCTCCATCGTTTGATACCGCTGTCGCCGCTTCCCCCTCCAAACATCTTCCCCGTATTCTGCAAATTGATAACCCTCTAAATGAATTATGGTAAATGCATAATGAAGGTTTTCTCATGCTTCAGCCCTGCAGCCAGCCAGGATGCCGCATCTCGCTTGGCATGTTTGATTCGTTTTGTTGCGCATTTAGCCCCAGTGTTCCTTTCCGAGTGTTCACTGCTCGGGGCATGTAAATAAGAAATTATCCTTGCTGACTAACATGGCTAATACCTCCTCTGGGGTAATCAAAAATTATTAGCCGCTTGCTACCAATAAACATCAGGGCTCATGGCACTAACCGCTGTCAAACCGCTCACCTCCGTCTGCTCCCCAATAGCCATAAAATGGGTGAACAAAAGTGATCAGGTGTGGAAAAAGCACTGTGGCTATGTGGAAACGGGGAAACCGCAGGACTGCTATTATGCCTAAAAAAGCAGCCCTTGGCTTTAAGACTCATTAAAGCGTGTGCTAGAGTGGGAATCAGACTAGAAAATGAGCTTATCTTGCATAATGCCCTCCAAAGCTTTGCATAACGCGAAAGAGATGCGCGTGTGGAAATCAGCAGCAGGGAGGAAGAACTCGGAGTGGAACACACTTCCTTTCTCATCCTCCCACTCTCTTGGACGGCGGCGGCGGCGTGGTTGAAGCACGACCTGTAGGGTATAGCTGCTCTGCTCCAGCTCCCAACATGCCTCAGTGTGTCGGAATGAAAACCACACAGAAAGTGAACAGGCCCCGCTGAGCCACCCCGACTCGACTGCGCACCGTCTTTCGGGAGGGACCGTCGCTGTGATGTGGGGTTTCGGACGTTGGCGGGGGAGGAGAAGTGGGAGGGTGGGTGTGGTGGAAGGAGATTAAAGAGCCAAGGGAGGCAGAAGAAAGGAGAGAAAGTAAAAGAGCACAAGGCCCATTGGTCAAACACAAAGGGGGGAGGGTGGGGGGGGGGAGAAAATTTGAAGTCAGGGTTAAACTCCAAATAAGCACACCTTAAACGGGGCTGTGTAAGCCGGCAGTCGGGGGGGCGGGGGGGTGTTGGAGTTTCCCTGCAGGTGTGCCTTTGACAGGCTTGGCCTCCATAACCTCTCTCTGATCTGGAACAGGGGCCCCGGGTTGGACATAGTAGACACCGGTAGCATCTCGCTGCCTCTGCCTCCCGTTCTACATCTATTACCATCCGCACGCATGCTTACACCCTCTGTAAACACGCTCCAGACGAGGGGGAAAACAAATCCGGTGAGGACTAGAGAAATTGGATTATCGCCTCTTAAAGGGCGACTTGGTGGCTGACCCCCTTCAGGCCAGCCCGCCGAAACAAGACGGAACATTTCACTATGTGTTTAACAGGAGCACGCCACTGTCGTCCCCGTGAAAATACGACGGCGGCAGCATTAATGGACGCGGAAATGCCCTTTGGGGCACGTGCTCAAATCCCTTTTAACCATATTACATCAGACCTTTGTGCACTCGTCGTCATTGCTACATAGAGCAGAGTAATCAGCAGTGGAACATGGGCGTGTAAAGCCACCGTACAATGAAGTGATACAACAGCAGCGCCGCATTCTTTGTTTTTGGCCCAAGCGTTTGGGTAGAAAACTGAAAACATGGCTCTGCCTTTACCGGAGTTCGACGGTGATTACTTCCCTTTGACAGTTTCCTCTCCGCTTTTTAATTCTACTCCACTCACTCCCGGATAGGCTTCGTCTGCAGCTCGGAGAAAGGCGAAGAGTACACAAAAAAAGAAAGAAAGAAAGAAAGGAAAAGGAAAAGAAAAAACATTTTCCCCAAGCTGCCCCTCGATGGTGCAAAACAGACATTCTCCTCAGCTGCTGTCAGAATAATCTGGGTAATTTTTTCCCTATGTTCTCCAAACATTAGTTTGCACATTAGGCTGACCCAGTTAATGTGCCTTTCCTGCTGCGTAGGACCCAGTTCCTGGCCACGCAGGGCCTGGCTGGGCTGGGCCGGGTCGTGCCGCGGGCCTGTTCATGATTATGGGCCGGTGGGACCAGACCCCAGATGGGAGAGAGAGAGAGAGAGAGAGGGGGAGTGGAGAGCAAACGATAATAAGGAAGCGGGAGGAAGCGGGAGAAAGCTGGAGCTGCGGTGTGGATGGGAGGGCAGAGTGATGGCGATGTCTTGGGTCTGGGACTATTACCGTCTCTGTTGGCTATTAGCTCTCATCGTTTTACAGTTCTCATGTGTTTTTTCTATCACGAGCCATAGACTCCGGGAACCCAAACGCGGGGTCAGAAGAAAGACAGAAACCGAAAAAAGAGGGGGGGAAGAAAAAAAAAAAGGAAGAGAGGGAGCGGAAGGGAGGAAGGAAGGAGGGAGCTGAGGGAGCTGATCATTCTCTTTAATCACATTCTGGATGAGGGCCAGGTAGTCTGCGGTACTGAGAGCGAGACAGAGAGGGGTGAGTGAGGAGAGGAGTGTGTGTGTGTGTGTGTGTGTGTGTGTGCGGGGGGCGGGGGGGTGAGAGAAAGAGAGGTGGAGGAATAAATGGAAAGAGAAGGGGAGAGAGAGAGAGAGGATGAGAAAGGGACTTATGGTGAGTGGGGATGAGCCTGAGAGCGGAGCCCCTTGAAACAGCCTGAAGTGCAGCAGCGCTTAAGCAAGGGCGCTCATATGCCCACACAACCTATGTCAGTGTGTGTGTGTGTGTGTGTGTGCGTGTGTGTGTGTGTGTGTGTGTGTGTGTGTGTGTGTGAGAGTGACAGCCGTTCCCGTAAATGCCCACGAATGCTGAATCCAGCAAGAATCTGGTGTTAGAGCCGAGGCAGGCAGAGATCCATTTTAAAACTATGTGCATTAACTATACTTCTCCCTATAGATTAAGCACTCGGCATGAATAATTTAGCCTCTCTTATGCTAATGGGATCATGAAAGTATCCCCTCCGTGCCGTGTTTTCCCCCCCTCCGCACCGGCAACTCCTCTCAGCTTTCAACAATGGCCCTACCCCTTCCCAACACACCATCAGACAGACATATTGCACTGTTTTCACAACAGGAACCTGGGTAACATGGGGCTGACATGTAGTGACAAGGCGAAAAGTGCTCATTGGGAAACACTGTAGCATTGTTGTACTCATTTAACCCGGTGTGTACTGTAGCTTTGCCTTGTTTTTCCATTGCGGCTGCAGCAGTATGCTTCCACTTGTTGTCGCTGACGGTCGGCTGTAGTCTGAATGTGTGTTATGGTTGTTTTTGCCTTTACGTTTATGCGACTGCTGTTTATTGCAACTGAGCTGGTTTTGTAGGAGGCGGACCGCTCACTTTATCTCTATGTGTGTGTGTGTGTGTGTGTGTGTGTGTGTGTGTGTGTGTGTGTTGTGCGCTTTCCTTTGAGAGGGGAAGTGGACATATCCTGTGTGTTTATGTGTTTCTTTGGCCTTTTTTTCCCCCCTTGTTGTCCAGCCTCTGCCATCGCACACTAAAATATACCCTTACCCGCATTTAAAACACACACACTCACACACACACACACACACCCTTGTTGCTTCAGCATTGTGTTGTGGTGAGGCGGGGGCACTGTGTAAAATTATCAGTGCTCCAACAGCTGGGAGTGAGAGCCATGAAACAGCAGGGCCTGGGTCTGCTTTATTGTTTATCTGTTGTTTATGGGCCAGTGTTCAGCTTTAATTACTACACTAAATTAAACTCTAACAGGCACTTAGAGGGAACCGGCGCGCGCACACACACACGCACACACACACACACACACACCGTACATTTTATATACACAGACACACCTCACAGATCACCCAGAGTTAGAATATATAGTAAGTTTAGTGTAGTTTACTCTGTTGAGGTTATTCTTGTTTGTTTCTCCGCATTCACTTTTGCACCTTCTTGGGGTCAAAGGTGAAAAGAGTGGGGGGGGAGGGGGGTAATGCCAAATTCAACAGGCCTTGCTAATGCTGTGCGCCTCTCACTGACTTGTGTCCCCAACAGCAATGAGCCCCCCCCCCCCCCCCCCCCCCCGTTCCCCCCACCTCCCCATTCCAGTGAGCTCAACCACAAAGACCTTGCTGAGTGGGGCGCCCCAGCAAGGGGCAAAGGATCTAACCACACTCCCCATGCATGCACACACAAACAAACAATCATACACACACAAATATGTACCACAACTCCATCAAGCGCAGTCTGCTCCCTCGGAGCAGAACACTCAAGACCCCCCCCCCCCCCTCGCTCTCTCTCTCTCTCTGTCTGTCTCTGGGGAGCCTGTCTATCTGCAGAGCGTGGGGGATTGTTCAATTGCTGAGAAAATGTACAAAATGCTTTCTCCTCTCCTCGGCCGAGCCTCCTCCATCTCCAGTCGGGACGGGGAATAGTACAGAAAGAAAAAAGAAAAAAAAAAAAGCCCCTTTGCTCACCCACTCAAGATGTCAGAGTGGATTTGGGCTTCATGCATAGCTAATAATTACAAGGGTGGACTGGGCCTGACACACACACATACACACACACATACACACACACACACACATGCAGCAAACGGCGAAAAACATTACCTACCGTGCTGAATCAGTGCTAGGCATTTACATTTCATGACTGAGTGCGTTCGACTCGCCTGTGTTTGGTGTGGGGCGAAAAGTGCTGTCTATTTCATCACGCTGCTCCATCACACTTTAAGGTGTTTAACATTTCTTTACGGAGGACACCTGCTCGGAGACGAGCGCTATCTTAAGACGCGCACATTCATCAAGTTTAACTCCCTGCGACTGATGTTTCTGATGTTTCCAGATAAGCTTGGAGGAGGTCCAGAGGACTGTTAATCAAAATGATGATGTGCAGAAGAGCGGGCTCGTGAAGTTATTGTGCGTTACCTTCTCAACCGTCTCCATTTAGCTGCTAAGAGTTGTTTACTTAGCCAGAACACTGGGGGAGACACTGTGCGAGTCAGGAAGTGACCTGAGCAATGAGTGATAATTCACCTTTTCTTTTTCTGAGAAGAAGGGAAATAAATAAATGTTTAATAAAGTTGGGAGGAGAGAGTGTTGCACTGAAACTGATGGCGTCTTCATACAGTAACTGGCAATCTCCACCACCAGCCATGACCACGCTTCACCTCGGTTTATTGCTCGACAATAAATTTTGCCACAAGAGGGGCAATATATATTTGTGAACTTGTTAAGGAGTTTTTTTGGCACAGGTTCACATCAGTGTTTCGCGGCTGAGATACAAGCCAGAGATTGTGGAAGTGAATTGTGTTCACATATAGTGCACGTTTTTTGTACTGTTTGATTTGGCCGCTGTCAGAAATGCTCCACCGCCGGAGTCACATATTCAACACATTGATGCCTCCGGATCGATTTTCCTCGTAAATGTTTTCCAAGCCACCGGCACACGTACGACCCACCTTTCAAGACGGAAAATCAGAGAAGAAAGTTGATGTTTTTCTTGGCAGCCGAAACCAAAAAAAAAAGAAAGAAAAGAAAAAGAAAAAGCTCTGTTGAACTCTTTTCTCTCGCTCCTCCCCGCTCTCACTTGCGCCCGTCTATTCCGTCGTCCTCGACTGATCCACGCCGTCACCCCTTTTAACAGGGGCCAAGCTGTTAAAGACCCCATTACTGAAGTGAAGCACACATTTCGCATTTTCTCCGCGGACCCGAGAGTGTGGACTACAAATTTTATGTGGAAATGTATTGAGATAGGAGGCGAGTTCATGCGTGGAGTGGGGTGGGGTGGGGTGGAGGTGGGAGAGGTGCAGAGGTTGGGGAGGGACGGCTCTGTCAGAATGGAAGGGCCAGAGTCGGGAGTCAGCGAGCGCTTCAAGCGTTAACGTAATTGCAAGAATGTGAAAAATGAGGCGGCAGGGCTCCCGAGTGGAGGGAAAGGTCAGAGCATGCCTCACACAAAACAACTGGCTGGAGGACGGCCTCATTAGACCATTAAATCAGCTGCCCTCTCTCGCTCTCTCTCTTCACTCGTCCTCCTCGTTTCTCGCTCTGCCTACCTTTTCACCTCCACACTTCAATAGCCCTTCCTTCCTTCGCCTTCCTTCTTTTAACTCTCCGATGCTGTTCACTTTTGTTTTTTTGTTTTTTTGTTTTGGGGTTTGATCTGCTGGATCCAGTACCCAGCAGTCTTTGTTCCAGGTCAGGCTCTGGTCTGGCCTGGCCTAGTCCGAGTCGCTTCTTGGCCCAACGCGCGGTGCTGTACCGTAACTGTCTTTGGCCCATATTGATCCGCTGTTACTGGATACGGTGGGGAGAGGAGTCGATAAGTGCTCTGTGGATTACAGGTCACTTGTACTTATGTGTGTAAGATAATCAATAGGCAGTGCATTTCTCCCCCCCCCCCCCCCCTCCCCCCCCCCCCCCCCCCCCCTCCCCGCTGTTATTCCTGTAGCCTTCATCTCCCAGGCTGCTTGCAATAGCAAAGAGAAACGCAACAACCGCGCTCTGTCGTTTGACCTGCGATCACACTGCGTTATTCACTAATATTCTGATGGCCGTGCCAAAGAATACAACACCGAGGTTAGAATTTGTTTTTTTACACTTTGTTTACTATTAATTCTTTCCTCCTCCTCCTTAAGTAGAATATCCTTTATCCAGAGTGTAAGAAAGTAAGCCCAGTGTCATCAGTGTACTGTCGCCGCTATTTGCCTACCCTGGACAAGAAACCCCGCCCCCCAAAAAAAGTATCCCTATCAAGAATTAGTGTCACATTATTAACAATTGCTGCAGTAGTTTAGACAGACATTGTGTTGCTGAGCTATCTGCGTCTTCTCCTGTCCAACTTGCCAGTGATCCAACAAGTTCTGACACGACCGACCACAGAGGTCTGCTGCGGCCCTCACTCTGTGGTCAGTAATGCTTGAAAAGCTTCAACCACTGCTCATGTCAGGAGGGGAGAAGATGATTTATACAGCCCCCTCCGCAGATCCCATTGACCGCCACGTCCCATCGATACGTCCAATCGCGTATTGGCAAAACGGTAGTCTCCAACGGACGCAACTTGAGGCTCGACTATGTGAGATAGCTGCCGTGGGTGCGTGTCAGGGTGTTTGCGTGTGTAGACGTGTGTGATGAAATTTCATGCAAAGCCCCGGACACTGCCAGAGGGCATACTGAGACACGGAAGGGGCTCGACAAAGACACACACTCTCTGCCGCGAGTGAAAGGAGGTCGTGGTGCGTTCAAAACGAGAAAGGAACGGCCAAGATCTCGTCATGCGTTCTCTCAGTTTAATAAACAGTCTTAATCTCGCGGCGTATTGACGTTTGGCCTCACCTCGAGAATTCAACCGACTGCACGTGGTTTCGATCGTTTACAAGTCCAAATCGATACGGGCCGCGACCAAAACACAAAGCAGATGACCGCGACTTAAACGCACACTATCCGCAACAAATTCAAACACACTTGTTTCTAAATGCATTATTACTGTTTGGCAGGCCGTGTACTCGATAACACATATAACACAGGACTCAGTGAGACAGAACTGGGGGCTGTTGTGCAAGAGCAACGTAAATATGATTTCAGTGGATGTAGGAATTGGCAGAGACGCACTATTAATCACCTGTTTTTGGTCTCCTCTCGAAATAGCAGCGTTTTTGGAAAGCCCCTAGCCGGGCTGTTGTATCAGTGCGTCTGCTGCTTGTATCTGCACATGAGTGGATAAGCGGGATCATTTTTAGGTGTGACTGTGTGTTTACATGGATGCCAGTCAAAAAGCGGGATAATCCCGTGTGGAACAGGAAGGGCTGGAGTGTCAGATCTATAGAGCGACGTGATGTCTATTCATTGTGGGGCTCACATTAAACAGGGTTCAGCTTAGGCGAATGCAGGATGATTAATATGTCCTGCATGGATGTGTGCCCGTATTTATGTGCGATAGTGTTTGTGCCTGAGTGCGTATGTGTGCATGCCCATTTCGGCGCTGGCTCACCTTGTTCGCTGCTGTTGTCACCGCTCTGTGAAGCGTGTCCCCCGCTGGAGGGCCCCGGTGTGCCGGCTGAGTGTGTGGAGGTGGCGTCATCGTGGTCTCTCCAGGAAGCTGGGTTCTGAGGTTTGAAAGGAGAGAAAGCGAGCGTGGGATCCATCCGTGCATCCATCCACATTCCCAGTCCAGACCACAAACCAGGAGCACAGGGAGCAGCGAGGGGGGGGAGGAGGGGAAGGGGTGGAGAGGGAGAGACACAAAAAGAGAGAGAGAGAGGGAGGCCATATGAGTATGCTGGAAACATGAGAGTGACATCTGTATGAGTGCACAGGAACTGTGAGGGTGCTTGGCCTGCTCTCGTTCTCTTGGCACGGCGAAGAGCCCCGGCTAACAATCAACAATGCCACTATAATAACAGAGGAACGGAGAGAAACTAATGCACCGCAGCAGCTGGCAATAAGTCAAAACAGCGTAATCAAAGTGTTTCATTAATGCATGAAAGCAAAGCGCAGCGCTGCTAATGTGGCGTTTGATTTGGAACGCCGCGAGTGGAGCACTCCTGACTGATTGTCTAAACACATATGGCCGAGCCCAGAGGAGTTCGTTTATGCCGTAACCAATTGAGACTTCCGTGTCAAGTGAGAAATATCGAGGTAAAAAGTCCAAACGCGCCGCAGACCCCATTAATCATTACCACTGTCAGACGGGAAAATAAGATATGACAGTGATTCTCCTGCTAATCTGCCAAAAACGGGTACACACCCACGCTGTCACACACACACACACACACACACACATGCCCACAGCGGCCTGCAGAAATACACTTATGCGTACATGCTAATGACATAATAGAGCAAGAAGTATAAACACGCGTGTGCACACACACTCACGTTTATATACACAAACACGAGCTAGCGAAAAGGGTGTTAAATCTCAGCCGGCTAACTTCAAAGAAACGTCCATAAACACATTCAAATAGCTTTTAAGACGACTTTATTTTCTTCTTTCTTCCTCCCTGCAGTTCATTTTCTCTCATCCGACCCGCTTTCCTGGTCACATCCACTGCCCTGTAAGTGCACACAGGGAAACAGGATTTTCAACTGTACAGGAAGGGCTTTATCGGGGCCACATGAAGGCAGGCTGGTGGTGGAATTTCCTCCGCCATCCAGGCAATAGACGGACAGAGCCATCACGTCATTTACTACACTACTGCCTGCAAACACAGAGACGGAGCGGGGACGCAACCCTCGCTGCTCTTCCCCAAATTTAGCAGGTCACCTGAGCATGATGACAAAATGTTGGCGGGCGTAAAAAAAAAAAAATTTTTTTTAAAAAAGCCAACGTTGTCCGGGGCCCAAGAGAAGCAGCCCCATGAGCGGGGCCCAAGCCAAACAAACACAGTCCTGCACCAGGGCTTCCCACAAACCTCAACCCACTTCTCAGTTCCCGCTATGGGCTTCACCACCCCCCCCTCTTCAAACACACACACACACAAACACAGACACATACATACGAAAAATGTACACGCCACAGAATATTCCAAGAAAGAGGCAATTTTAACCATTTGGTCTCTGCCAGAGCGGAGCACTGCCCGCCTGCTTTGTTTCCCCAGTCAGAGTGAGTTGTACTGGAGGAGGACAGACAGGAAAGGGCCTGGAGACGGGTGGAGGTTTGCAGGGATACAGAGGCTATAAGACAAGCGGCTGCTGGAGCTCCCGTGGGTGTAGAGTCCTGATGTGCTGCTGCTTGTTCTGCTGCGGAGGCGAGGCTGCGGCTCATGCCTGCGAGCGGGGGCCCTTTTATCTGCTAAGTTTTTTGGGGAAGGAGGGCCGTTTCCTTTAAAACAGCTCGGAGCTGAAGACGGCAGACAGAAACACACAAGGCCCCTCAGACCCTCCACTCCACTCAAGGCCCTCTCAGCGTCGGCTGTTTACCGAATGGCCGTCCGATTAAAAGAAAAAGCTCGGAACAATAGGCTGCGAGAGGGGTTTTAAGGGAACGACGTCGCCGTCCTGAGAGGAGCGGTGTGGGCCCTCTCGGCCCCTGATCATCACATGGCAACACTTAATGGCGACAAGGCCTGTTGTTATAGTGGTCCTCTCTCGTTCTCAACACAGCCTAGTAAAATCAATAAGGCGGCAGGAGCCCATCAGAGCTCTCACACACTCCATCTCCTATGGAACACGGAGGGGAAGGGCGACGGAGAGGTAAAGAATCCCACACTCCCCCAGCGCAGAATGTATTTAAGCAGAGCTGCTCTCTGTGCACCGAACCGGCTGCTGTTGTTCCAAGAGAAGAAAATGACTGGGTTCTGCTTCCTCACAGTGAGACACCCACTGCCAGACAGACCTGAACCCCCCCCACACACACACACACACACACCCTCTCTCTCTCTCTTTACCACTTGCCAGCTATGGCCACAGCATGGTTTTAATGCAACAGCTGAATCGATAGGACTTAATTTAGCTATCATTGCGGAGTAATGTGTCATTTTTAATGGCGCTGGCACTAAATTAAATTCAAAGACACCTCGGCTAATGGCGTTAAAGGGAATGATATTTTGCTGTGATTTGCTACCCTGTGGGTTTAATGGGCCTGTATCCAGGGATATGGACGCAGCTTTGTTAGTTTGGTTTCTCACAAAGCAAAGAGCAGGCTGCAGCACTTTCTATGCCCTGATAACATTAGCAGTGTACCGCAGGGCACCGTGCAGGGACCACGCTTTTTTCTTCTTTTTTTTTTTAATACCTGCAGCACACCTCTCATTCATAGCCGCGTCTGAATAACACAACAAATATATGAAAACAACAATGTTAATTTTCCAAGCTCAACAAGGCGACAAAAGCAACAGCCTCTCCGTCACCATGAATAATTTAGTGGGTCTCTGAGTTACGGAGGGTGCATCATCAGACACCGCAACGCACAACACAAACACACACACACAACCATTTTGTCACGGTCCCCGCGGGTCTGAGAAAGTTCAAACAAGTTGTAAAAAAAAAAAAAAAAAGAAATCATGTCATCCAGTCTTGTTCAACCTGCACGGGAAAAACACTCTATAAAACGTAGAGGAAGAATCAAAAGAGGGAGGAAAAGAAAAAAAATACAAAACAAAGGCTTGCAGCCCATGTGACTATTCCCTAAAGCTAGGCATAATTAGGAGTCAAACATGGTTCACTCCATGCTCCTCACTAATTGTGTTAAAGAGCAGTGTTACCAGGAGGAGGAGGAGGAGGAGGAGGACATAGCAAGCAATCTCAAATAAACGTGCAGGCAGGAACATGCACAAACGCACACACACACACACACACAGAGAAAAACACAATAGGCCGGGATAGAGAAAAAGATACAAAAGACGCGTGGTCTCCAGGGACAGCCCTTTCTGTTTGCTGGGGTTAGCAACCGGCGGCTGATAATACACGTTGTAATTAATAAAGCAGGAGACAATATGGGGAAGGAGGCTTGTAGTGCAGCCAGGCCACAGGAGAGCAGGAGAATGCTGCCGTCTCCTCCACTTCTGTCCCCTGTTTCTCATTTACAAACACCTGCCTGGCACAATCTCGCTTCCCTCCCTGCACTCTGCCTACATCCCTAGGAATTTCAAATAAAATTGATTTAGCGGCATCATTGAATTTCCCTCAAATTCCCCTGGAACCTGCAGGGGAAGGGAAGAAATATGTTGGTGTAGTAGCAGTGTAAGGTAGACTTGAGAGTGACTGGCCATGTGTGCATGTGTGTGTGTGTGTGTGTGTGCGTGTGTGTGTGTCTGTGTTGTATTGAGTGAGCAGCAGCCACAGGGATCCCGTGCTGAACATGTACAGAATCGCTGACACAAAAGAAAACCAGAGTTCGTAAATCACAGAGAGCGAGCTGACATTTCAAGACACATCTTGCCACATGGCATAAACAAGGGCAGGAGAGCGCCGCACACATTTTTGTTGGGCTGAGCACATAATTATACACAGCCACTTTAGAAAAGTGTAGGTGCACTTTTGAACAGCTGACTATTTACAACACCATCAATTATCCTGTTTATAAAAAAGTCCTTAATTTAGCAGCTAATAATTCACTGTACTATGTTTTAACAGACACGGGAGGTGGGGGGTGGGGGGGGGGGACTTTCTCTGAGGCAAATACAAACAACCTTTTCGCACAATAGTGAATGGCATGTTGCATAAGCAAATGTGTCTTCCCGAAAAGGAGGAGAGATTACAATTACAGAAAATGTGACAACGATGTTGATTCATGAGTTTGGCACAAATCAAAACCGCACGTCCAAAATATGAAAACGGCGTAAATATAAAACAAGTCATTACAGTTCAATCTACTTTCATGTGTTCCTTTTAACAAATAACTGGGCGTTCAGTTGAGTATATAAATACACACATTAGCTGTATGAAGACTGTTGAGCAACTGTTTTTCAGCGCACTGCTTACACACTGCAGTTAAGGCAAAGGGAGTGTGGGAGACGCAACAAGTGAGCCGAGCCTGTATCCAGCCATGATTAGATATGGCTGCCAACAGGGCCCCGTGTCTGAACGCTAATCAAATAGGAAATGTAAGGCCAGACATCCCCGCCATCACAAAACAATTGTGTGGCGCAGACACCGAGGAAGAGGGAGAGATCCAAACATAGTTGGTCCCCGAGGAGAAGGCAGCTAGTTGAATTAGAACACCTCCGGAATGGAGAAATTCCACGGTTCAGCGGGCCCGGCTCGGCCCGGGGGCTAACTGTCCACAGAGAGTGGAGGCAGAGGCCTGTGCATGGGCTGTGTATGGGCTGCACGGCGCACACTGACGTAGAGAAACAGGACATTACTAAGCACCCATCTCCACTTATACACACAGTAAATCACAGCGTGGGCACAGGATGAAATATGGCTTTCCTAGACTGAACCCTCTGACATCACCACGTCTGACCAACTGCACGCAGCGCCTGCACCAGAGAACCAAACGTAAACAAAAAGATCTCTCTCTCTCGCTCTCTCTTTTATCTCTTTCTTCGCTTTCCAGCCATGCAAAGACGAGATAAGCGGCAGCGTGGCCTCTATGGGAACTGCTCTCGCTCCCGGAGCAAAGTTCTCCAAAACAAAGTCCTGCGAATGTGCGTCTGTGTTGCAAATGTAAAAAACTATGCAGGGACTTAAGCAGCATATATGCTGCATATGCACAGAGGCAATGAAGAGTTAATATGTATAAGCTTGGCTGAAGAAGCGGCTCCATGCTACGAGAACACACAAAGGGCTTAATTCATTAGAACAGATAATATTCAGACGCCATTAATTCTATTTGGCGCCTTAATTGGATGTAGCGCAGAAAAGACAGAAATTTGATTCATTAATTAAAAGACAAGAGAGCAAACCACTGACAAGGACACACGTTGTGCCAACCTTTTACAAACCTACACCGCTCTGTTTTTTTTTCTTTTTTTTAATACAACATCCTATCTTTTTCTTCTTTCTCTCTGTTGAATGGGATAGGGTTGATGTGAGGAGAGGAGATGAGGTAGGAAGCCTTGGGTGGGCTACATGGCTGAGATGGGAAATCAACAGTGTCAGCAAGAGCTCACTCTCTCGCTCTCACTATACCATAATCCAATCATCTTTAAGACAATGCTGCATTCAAGTGTAAATATAACTCTGCTTATTATGCTCTGCTGTCAGGTGTGAGGAGAGGAACAGAAAGAGGTAGAGAAAGGACTCACACACACACACACACAAATGCACGCCCGCAAAACACCAGCTGAATGGGCCTCCTCCTTCACAGTGAAGAGCCTCATCATCTCCAGAAAAACCAACTTTCACCAAATGAGATGTAGCCCTGGGCTACATATTAAAAATGCATATCAAAGCAAAGAAAAATGGACGTGAGAGATTCTAAACTAAATAAATTAGCATATCTAACTATCACGCCGCCTTCCTCTCTGCAATCAGACGCAAGGACAGAAATGATTAATACACAAGAGCCAAATACAAATGAATAAATAAAATCAACGAATCGGGGAAAAGTGGGACAAAAACTTACTTGCAGCACACACAGAGTGCAATTTTGTGCATTGTTTTTTTTTTTCAAATATTCAAAACATATATTATGTGAACGTGAAACTGGACTACTTTTATTTAGACATAAAAATGACTGTTCAAAAAGTTAAATATTTACTGCATGGGTTTTGGATCACGGCTGCACTTCGCTTTACACACACTGTCCCTGCCTGCAAATATTATTTCTATGCAAGCATATTGCTCACAGGCACTACACAACACAATGTATTCTCCCTTTTTTTTCAGCTCAGCACTAAAAGTGAAAAATTGAAAAAAAAAAAAAAACATCCCCTGCTTTTGTCAAATCCAGCCCAGCAGTTGTGAACTGCATAATAAAAAACTTCATTGGTGCCACACCAGTGACATAAATCCATCAAAACTTAAATACCTAATGAGCTGGTCAGTCCAAACGACATCAAGACAAATGGCTTGTCATGCCCCCCCACTCCCTCCCCACCCCTCCTTCATCCCTTTGTTTATTGCTGCTCCTGATTTGCTTTATTGGCATATCTATTTTTTTTTAATTATCAAAACATTCCCAACAAGTGGTACTTGGGGCAAAAGCTTGTCGGGAGACACCATTGGAAATTGGCTTGAGTATCAGCCATCTGCCAGGAACCCAAACAGGCTAGTTTATCTAATCTCTGCAACATAAACAACAGCATGCCTCATTTCTGCACTTGTGTTGGGGGGTGGTGGTGGTGGGGGGGGGCACCACAATGTTGTCGTTTCCCGAACCGGCGACGGAGCATTCGGGTCTAATTAGGTTTTCATTCACCTTGTGCAGTGCGCCGCGTGGCCGCGGAAACGTGGCCCTGTAAGCGGCGACGGGGCTTTCAGGGGGGATCCACCGCTATTAGGCCTCCAGCCAGAGCCGACAGATGAAGCGCGGTGACTCTGCACCACACTTCAATCTGCTTGCTCTCCTAATAGGCTTTGGCCCCGCGCTGCACAGATATTAACCAGTCACTATGGTTGCAATGGACGCTCATCTCCTTTACCATCCAGACATTTGGCTTGATCGCAATCATTCACAGTTATCAACTCAATAATACACTGACAGCTCAGTTTATATGGGGGGGCGGGGTTGTGTTTATTACACCGAAAATACACAATTTAAAACCAAGGAATCGATCTTCAAATTTAAAGCTGCTGTACTTCAGGTGCATATAATTGAATTCAGCATTATGGAGCCTCCAGCCATAAAATGGGGGGTGGGATGGGGGTGGGGGGGAGCAGAGAGCCACTGCAGAGAGCGAACCACACGGCGATCGATGTGAAACAATTAAACACATTAACATCAGCAGCGATGGAGGGGGCCTCCAGACTCAACCATCATATGCCTCGTGAACTTGACATTGATGGTAAAGCTTTAGCGCTGAGGTCTGCTTTCAACAGGCGGCGGCATCCACAGCTTTACGCACAGGCCACATCCAGCCCCCAAATATAAGGAGAAGACACCCCCCCCCCCCCGACCCCCATTTTTCCCCACGACCCCCATTTTTTTTTAAATATTAGCATTAAGCTCGCGCTACAGCGCAGACACCCTGCTCTCACGCGGCAACAGAACAGAAAGCTGCCTCACTCTTTCTCTTTTCTCCTTCAGCGCGCAACTCTCTCCATTACGCACGAGAGCGACTCACACTAACGCGCACACAAGTACGCACGGGCACATTAAGCACACATGACCGCCCCCAATCAAAAGACTAAAACAATAACTCAGTCTATTGTATCACGTCTAGCTTTTGACCTTAGGACATCGATCGACAGATCCCCCCCCCCACACACACACACACACCCAACACCCCCCTTTCCAGAACAGAGCATGCTCTATTTGCTCGGCAGAACCAAAAGTTGCCATCATGACTGACATCAAACTAATCTCGGGAAACACACACGCTCTGCATTGTCTTCCAAAACAACACAACACCACACATCCTGCAGCATAACAAAAGCTGTGTTACTCACGTGATCTGCCAGGTTCGTCGATGACCCCGAGAGTTCTTCGTGATCTGACTTTGAGCTGCCATCCCGTTCGTCAATTACTAGATCTATTGGCATTTTTCCTTTCAAACAACTGATGTACCGGTGGCAAAAATTGTCGCAGAGCTCGTGCACCTTGGAGGAAAAAAAAGAAGAAGAAAACACAATTTTTTTTTTCGTCAGGATGGAGAAACGCTGCGGCCAGTCCAAGAAATCTCGGGAAACACACACGCTCTGCATTGTCTTCCAAAACAACACAACACCACATATCCTGCAGCATAACAAAAGCTGTGTTACTCACGTGATCTGCGAGGTTCGTCGATGACCCCGAGAGTTCTTCGTGATCTGACTTTGAGCTGCCATCCCGTTCGTCAATTACTAGATCTATTGGCATTTTTCCTTTCAAACAACTGATGTACCGGTGGCAAAAATTGTCGCAGAGCTCGTGCACCTTGGAGGAAAAAAAAGAAGAAGAAAACACAATTTTTTTTTTCGTCAGGATGGAGAAACGCTGCGGCCAGTCCAAGAATAACTCCAATTAAGGGGGCATTATCGCCGGCAAGGAAACAATAGTGAAATTGTTGCAGTGCTTATTATTCTCATGAGGCTGGAGCAACAAGTTGAACGACAAAAGACAAAACCATAAAGAGCATGCCGTTAAACTGGCGAAATAATGAGCAGCTGTAACAAAATCTGCGGATCGATAACTATGTGCAAGGCGAGGAAAGAGGCTGCAGCCCAGCTGATCAATATTCAACCCAGCTGTGCGAATAGTTGGCTAAATAAAATAGCATATTTTGTGAAAGTGTGAAAAAAAACTGAAACTTTGCCCCTGAATGCACATTGATTTGAAACGTGTGTCTGCTAAACGCACAGCACTGCATTAGACACTGGTTGTAATGATGCGTAATGATATCATTTCCACTGTAATATGGGGTTGATGGTGCAGGTGGCACCAGCAGATCAGGAGAACAGAGATTCACAATATTTACCTTTTCTAATTCCAAGAGGTGAAACCGTAAAACTTGTATGGCTTGTATCATCTGAAAGTCAGGGAAACAAACAAAATGCATGTTTTTAAAAAGAAAATTAAAATCATTTTTTACATAAATATAAGATTAATATTATGTGATGGTTCAGGCGCCATAACAATATGGAGTGCACTGCAGGCAGGCAGGAGGATAATGTTTTCTGAACTGCACAGGGAAGCTGCATCTCTCAGTCTACTGAGTCATGACGCACTGCCCGGTCAGCGTGGGTCAGTGTGGAGGGAAGAGTGAACAATGACAGCGGCCGAGTGTGGTCACGCGGCTTCACTTCAAAACTGATCTGACATCCGTGCGGAAGTTTAAATCATATGTTCGCTTATTGACTGCGTGAAGCCGCGGACACTCCGGAGTGTGTGTGTGTGTGTGTGTGTGTGTGTGTGTACCCCCCCTCCCTGACAAAACAAGGCAGGCTACTCCAGCCGCAGCGAGGCGGCGGCGGTTATTGGGAGTCAGAGAGGTCAGTCAATGTGTGTGTGTATGTATGTGTGTGTGTGTGCGCGCGTGCTTACCAAATTGTCCAACTCTGGATTTGATGAAAATAAAGGTTTTTCTGCACGGACCTGAAACAGCACAACCAAATGTCAAAGTTAGTTTGGGATGAGACATGCGTGTGTTTGCAAACTGGGGTGTAAATCACGATGCAACTCCAAAACGCCATAAATGGCACAGGGTTTGCGTAAAGGCTAAATCACACCAATATTTGTATTTACTAAAAAGGAAGTTGTTTTTTTTTTACTGTGAAAAAAATATATGGCACAGGCGGAAACCCATGCGCCATGGCGCAGCCACTACATCCATTTATCATATATATATATATTTGAAATGAACAAAAAAAAATACAAATAAAATGGACCTGTTTGGCAAAGACTGCAATGTCCTCGTTGAAGGAGTCTGAGGAGCAGACGTCGCCGCCTGCTACGCCGGGCTCCCTCGGAGTACACGTCGCCAGCTCGCACTTCTCAAAAACCAGTGCGAGCAGTGGGAATAAAGGGTGACTGCAAGAAGGGAAGCACAGCCTGAGCACAAGCGGCACACCGGCTCCACGGAGCCCACTGCAAAAAGTGTCCAGTCGACCTGAATATCTCTCCGCCCGTACCCACACAACGCACACCTCACTGTCCCTCAGACGACAAAACAACATCACACGTTTGAATTACATGGTTTTATTTATTCATTGCTATAGAGTTGTTGTTGTTGTTTTTTTTTTAAAAAAACTCTTCTTTTACTTTGACCCAAGTGGTCGCATCTCACAATGAGACTATAAACACTGACACTGGAAACAGGAGTATTAAACGCTCTTTTTAGTTGTGTAGGAGAAAAAAAGACGCTTCTGGAATTTTTCAACTCCGCGATTTGAGAGAAATTAAAGATTTTAGATTCTTGGGACGTTCATCGACTGACATTTCTTGCAGTGCAAAGATTAAACGTTAAAGAAAGTCAACAAAACTTGACAAAAAAGCCAACAACAACCCTGACTGTGAGATTGTAGAGAAATTAAATTTTGCAAAAAATGTATAGAAATTAAAATTTGTTTTTTTTAAATTTAATTTTGTAGAGCCACAACAAAGACATGCTGACTATTTCTTTCTAAACAGGCTTATATTTTTTACTTTGACGCGGAGGGAGGTAAAAAATTGGACCATCTCTAACTTCTAGTCGGAAAATATAGAGTCCAGATAATTTCTAAAAGCCAAATTACAATCTTTTAAAAAAATCTAAAAATCTGTGAACTTAAATTCCTTTATTTAGCCTATTGTCATTTATATTTGTGCCAGGCCATAAATGAAGGTAATCTGTAAATCCTGAACTTCAGCAAATCACGACGTGTGTAAACGTGTATTTACTCTGCTGCAGCGCATACAACACTTTTCTGTGTACAAGTGTTGTTGAGCAACAATATCTGGAGACTAAATACAGTTTCTTCTATTGTTTGAGAATAATCTCACAGCAGTGGAATGACACAGACGCACGGTGCGTTGTAACGCGGTGTGTGTGTGTGTGTGTGTGTTAACAGCGTTTGGAAGAAAAAGGAAAAACTGACAAGTTTCTGCACGTATCAACCAAAACGTCTTAAATGAGTCAATGCAGTTTAAGGTGGGATAAAAAGTGGAATTAAATGGAGCCTCGCGCGCTGCATGTTGTTTGTGATGTGGGAAATAGTTGTTGTTGTTTTTTGTCAGACTCGTCAGTGCAGTTTGAGGCACAAGCTGCTTCCACATTATTTTATAGCTTGTATTTCAAGCTCCAGGCTTAAGTCGTACTTACTGCCGCCTTGACGATGCCGTCTACAACGCGTATAAAATTACACATCACATCACAAACTCGCCTGTCTAACAATAGAGCTCCGACGTCGCGGTCAGTCCTGCACGAAAACACGGTGGAAATGTGGTGGTGGTGGGCGAGCAGCTCCACGTAAACAAAGTTTACAAAGAAAAGATGGGGGAAAAAAGAGGAAAATGTGCATTGGGTGTTCAGGCGTATTGGGCTCGTGCAAACCTTACCCATAAATTTGATCCTTATCCCTCTTTAAAACGTCGTTGACAGCAGAGCCCATGCTGGTGGGCATAACGTTTGGATGGGGAGCGTGGGCTCCGTAGTGCTGGCTGGCGTGCAGCGGCGGTCCGTGGTTCAGGTGGTGGACCTGGGGAAGCGGCCGGGGAGCGTGCGGGTCCCCGTACATCGACGCCGGGACTCCGTCCATCCCACCGTAGTGGCCCAGCTCATCGTACTGGGGATAGAAATCAGAGCAAAAGTCAGCCATCGGTCCCGGGTTACTGTTTGTTTGCCTTGGTTGGGCTTTTCAGACAAATGGGAAAAGTAGTCAAAAGCATGTCGCCTCGTTTTGTTTATGGCCAAAGGAGGAAAACACCCAAAAAACACAACACACACACTAAGCTGCGGACACGCGCAGAATAGTGCCGCACAGACTGCATTACGTCAAGCGCCTTTGTCATTACCAGAAACATTTTCTAACTTTAGATGCTCCGGGAAGGAGAGTTTGCTGCGGGGACTAGTTGGGAGTCTGCTGTGTGGAAGTGCTCCGCGGCTGTGGCGCAGGCTGTGGGTGCAGGCGGAGGCTGTCACAGCGCGTGAGGCGCGAGGGCGCAGCAGCAGCAGCAGCAGCAGCAGCAGCAGCAGCGAAACGCTGTCACATACAGCGGCTTTGATATGAATACTTTGTAAATTTGCCACCAGCCGACACGAGCTTAGCGATACGAGGGGCCTGGCTACAGTGGATATGAACAGGTACGAGTCGGAGATTTAAAACCTACCCTTTGCGCCATCAGGCTGCGCTCCAATAAACTCCTGAATCTGTCGTATATTTAATATCCCAGTCCCGGCTAGAAAGTGATTTAGTGGCAGGATCCCGCTTTTCCACCAACTTTGCGAATTCTCCTATTCGCCAGTGTGGTTCAGTTGAAACCGAAGCATCGGGGAGTTTTTGCAATTTTTCTTCTTTTCCCCGTCTTTCCTCCGCTCACACACACACACACACACGCAAAAAAAGGAAGAAGGAGCAAAAAAAAAATGCGCCAAAGTGAAGGTTACAATCGGCCCATCAACAACCTGCGTGTAACTAAACTGTCGTGTCTCATGGCTTTTTGCCACTCCAGCTGTCAATCAAAGCCAGAGGTTGTCAAGGTAATGAATGAATGACGGTTGGCGATGATGTTCAAGAGAAGGACGAATCTTTTTAGTCCGTTTTCATCCCCGCAAGTCCGCGTCTCCTTTAATGCTTCCAGATCGCTATCTTGTTTTATTATCTCTGTGAAAAGAGGAGAGGAAGGTGGAGGAGGGAGGCAAAAAGCAGGAGAAATTAAGAGATTGCGACTCGGTTCTTCCCGTCCTCTGCTCCCCCGTAGGTATTTCGTCTATCTGGCGAGACTGAGATGAGTGAGTGTCAGCGAGTGTTGGCAGGTTGGCTGCTAGCTTGCTTATAGAAACAGAGTCAGTTCGCAGCGCTGAGCGGTGGGCGAATGAAATGACGGATCCCGGAAGTAGTGGTGGCCATAGCCAGTCCTACAGCAGCTCCAGAAAAGAGAGAGGAGAGACCAAATCTTGTGATATGCAGAGTGTATGCGAGGCGCAGGGACGGCGTCAACTCCACACTGGGGGGAAAAGCCAAACCGACACAGCTCCAACTCCCACCCAGTTCCCCTGCGCTGGGAAGCAACCTGAAGGGGGAAAGCAGAGAAGGCTGTGAATGAGGAAGGTTTTCCAACCACACCGGCGGACACTGGAGCTGCAGGCGCTCCGAGTCCCACCGACACAACACAACACAACACAACACTGACTGCACACAATCACACCAACTGTCGTTTTCAACTTTTTTTTTTTATGTTAAAAGCAGAGTTACGCACCGCGCGGCCAACTTTTACGCACGGTGTCATAATACTCATTCAAATACAGATCAACAGAGGTATTTTCAGTTATGGTTACGCGACATCTTATTTGTGTAAGGTTGAACAGGAGCGTGCGCGAAATGCTTACTTATGGTCTGCTTGTGCGCGTGTAAGTCCGTGAGGCTACGTAATATCTCAGTAATACCTCCTAATCTTACGGCTAATTATTGCTCTAGTCCTTTTAGCAAATTAAACGGCACGCGGCACCCCTCTAAGCCCCAAATGAACTTTTCCAAGAGGGGGGGAACAAAAGTGGAGAAAGTAATTTTGTATGTGTCTTTCGTCCAATCCCGTCTCCTGATAGGAATCCGTGCCTTACCTCAGAGTAGTCAATTATCAAAGCTCCCCAAGATCATCAATCATGTGAGGAGATTGAAGTTTAGAGGAGGAGCAACGCTGCGGCCATCGATTTGCAGTGGAGCTGTTTTTTTTTTTGGAGTCTGAGCACTTTACGCACAAAACACAAGCGGGCCATCTATCCCCTTTAATATTTAGCTCCATCAATGCTAATACGGCATCATGGCCGTATTGATAGGTTCGCACATAAAGGCTCCATTTATGGCTGCGTGACATTTTTGATGGTGGAAATTAATTATTCACAGGTTAGGATTAAAGCAGACACGCGCTCAGGGGAGATGGGCTGTGGCTACCGTTGCGGAGGGTCAATAAACTCTCTCTCCCCAACAAACAAAATACCGAGCAGAGTTGCTCGGAGTCGATTATAGAGATGGCAGATTTAAAAAAAAAAAAAAAAGAAGGGGGGGTGAAAAAACAACAGGGAAAAGAGTTAATAAATGAAAGCGTGACAACTGTTATGTTTGTTGGCATAAAGGGGGGTGGGAAGTGTAGCACTGCAGGGTTTGACAAACGGCTGTGTGGACATTTCAACGCGCAATACCCCGGGAAGGAGCTGCAGAGCGGTGCGCAGAGAGCCAAGGCATTCACCGTCTCCAAGCGTCTCCTCCAGTCTGTACACACAAGCAGCCCGGCACCTCTCCACCTCTGCTGCTGAAGACCGGCCTTTTTCAAAAATAAGACTAATATTATCGTTCACATTGATTTGTTCAATAATGCTTTACTGTTTTTTTTTTCATCCTCCTCCTCTGGACAACAGTGGTAAGTAGCATAAACCTTATAATGTCTCTACTCTGTAGTGCACGCGGCGCAGTAAAGGCAAAGTTTTGAGGCTGGACCATAAGGGGGCAAAAAAAAAAGAGGAATAGACTTTCATATGCATGTTTAATCTCCTGTTAATGTGCAATAACCCTTTAAAAAAAATCCCAGTCGCTCGAGTGAATTTTAAAAATAAATGTCTTCCAGACTTGACCATTATTCCTGCGCATTTATTGTGAAAAGATGCGGTTTGCCCCCGAGGAGAGTGATGCAAACACCCGAAGAGCGTGTGAAAATAGCAGGGGCTAATTATGCGTGTCCAATGTACGGCTCCACAGAAACACAGGCGTCCCTGTGAAACTTCCAGCAACGACTCCCAGCGACGTGCAACGCGAAGCCCCCTTTTCTTTTTCGGAACTCTTTATTTGCGTAATTAATGGAAGCCATAAACACGGGACGTCGTAATTAACAATATTTAGGCTGTGAAATAGGTTCATTTCGCTTATAATCAGCTTTTGACGCGACGTGACACAAGTCGGTGTTTAATTTTCTCATTTCGTTTTAATCATCATTCACTCTGTGGTTAATTAAAATTAATTTTCCCCATAAACAAGACCTGTGCCAACTTAACCCCCCCCCCCACACACACACACACACACACACCCCTCCACCCCCCGCTTATAACCTGACCGGGTTTACAAGCCTGGTATTTCCAGGAGGACACCTACCATAGACTGCTACTCTCTCTCTCTCCCTCTCTCTCTCTCTCTTTTTTATGTCGTTTTATATTTCCTACAAGTGGCTTTCACGTCGAGGCCCCCACTTTTTTTTTCAGGTGCGCGCACAAACCTTTAAGCTTATGAAAAAAATAACAAAATAAAGAGAAGAAGAAGAAAAAAATCAGTGGATGGCATTAACAGGCGGTAACATTTCATCTGGTGGTGTCAGATTGAGGTCAGTGTGGGGTTAAAGCTCTCGGTGTCCGCGTGGGACATGGCCAGCTGCGTTTGGATCCATTCGGGGGGCAGAGGATCCATTTCAAGGAAAACACTAGAGGGACAATCGCCAGGCGGAGGATCCACCGCGCGACGCGTCCTGAAGGTGCAGCGGGACCGAGCTCCCCACTCCTCTGTTGACTCTGTGCGGGACTCACAACCCTGCTCCCCCTCATGCTGCCCCGCTGCAGGGCTCGCCTCTTCTCCCTCACACACACACACACACACACACATATACACACTCACCCAGCCTGAAGAGCCTGTTGCTAAATATGGAGAGAAATGCATTGTTGATTTAATTCCCTCAAAAAGATCACTGATATGAAGCGAGCTCCCAATCCTCTTAGTGACCTTAAACACTCCTGGAGAAAACAATCGGCGCGCAGCCGCACAGGAACAAATAGAATCGCCCTAATCTTGTTTGTAACTTTGTTCTTCTGTGGCCCTCTCCACTGTTTGAGATTATGTAAATGAGCACGACTAATGTATGGAGATAAGACTGGATCATAGACTGGCTGCTGCTGCTGCTGCTGAGGATCGGAACGTAAAAAAACAACACAAAACAAAAAAACTACCAGTCTGTCAATTTCCTTCCTTTTTTAAAAATATTTTTTGGTTCAATTTTTGCGCATTAAAAAAGTTGTGCGTTTTTTTTTTTTTTTGCGTTGCCCCATGTTTTTGTGAGAGAGTAATTATGCCCCATTAGTCATTATATCGTTTATTAATTATCCTCGTGTGACACATTTCAACGTGACTTTATTTACTGACGGTTTGTTTACTATAGTCATTTGGATCCTCCGGGTTTGAACTCTGCCTGACCCCGCGGTGAAATGTGACTGTAGGGTTTCAGAAAGTGGCGCGAGCAACTCAAATACTTGTAAAAGTTTCGCGACTAACTGTAAATTCTTCAGCTCCAAAGCCTCATTTTCCCCTTCACCGCTTCTCAGAGTCTGGTGTCAGAGGGTTAGTGCGGCGGGAGGAGGGAGAGAGACACAGAGAGAGAGAGAGAGAGAGAGAGAGAGAGAGAGGCCAACGCGGATTGTAACTGTGGCTCTTCTCCCTGAAAGGTGGCGGATATGTGACCCTCGAGCGACACCTAGCGGCCAAAATCCGCACCCGAGCAGTCACAGTGTTTGTAGAAAAGGCCCCACTAATATAACACCGAACTAAACCTACACGAAAACTACACACGAGATCACCACCACCACCACAACAACAACAACAACAACAACAAAAAAACGTGTTTCCAATTTAACTCAAAAGTCCTCGTGATGTTCGTTTATTTACTGGCAAAGATTTGACCGTAAATTCGGTTTCACAGTTTCTTTCCCTTCACAGTCGGTAATTTTACAAGTCTCTGTCACACTGACCAGGGGAAAAAATATGGATTTTATTGGTAATATTTCGCCTGTAAATGACGTGGACGCGTTTGGAATCGATCACAGTGTATTTTCTGATGTGTATTCAATATGATTGAACTTAAATCCGAAACAAAAGTGACTAAATCTCCAGCTTGGACAATATCGACCCTAACAAAAAACACCGTTTCTTATTTTTGCCTTTATTTTATAAATGTCATAATCCGAACCAATCTTATAATTCGCTGTTATTTATGTGCGTTTATGACACGATGAAATCATTTTTTAAAAAATGACCTAATTAAACCGTGAAGCTGTCATACTGTCGTTGAAGCGGAACATATCATTTTCCAAAAAAAAAAAAAAAGTGAAAAATTGCGGGTCGAAATATTGGCACTCATTTCAAATAAGAATAAAAACAATACGCTATTTTTCAAATGCGCATAATGGCTGATGACATTTTCTTGAATAACACTTGAATTCTTTTTTATTCCCAAACGAAGCTCAGAGCTGAACGTGTTCATTATTAATATTATTATTATTATTGTTGTTATCATGTTTAAATAGGAAAGAAATAATAGTCTTTCCAAACATGACTCGGTGGTCCTGCACGTGCGTCTCCGCAGAGCCTCGGCTCCGCTCGGCTGTGACACAGTTGGAGCAGGTCACCGCCGTCGTTAACGCCTGCTCGGAGACACTAAATGCTGCTTTAATGAGCTTGCGTTGGGTGTTTGTCCCGGAATACCTGGCGTGCACGTGCTAGTAACGCCACGCACCCTAATCCACATTAACACGTGGTTTTACGCACAGCTCGCGCCCGCACCCCCAAAAGGGCGCAGGCAGATCGGAGCGCGTTCTTCCTTTTATTCCGCTCAGAGCTCCCGGCTCCCGACTCCCGACTCCCGGCTAACGGCTCCCGGCTGCCGGCTCCGGAGCCTCGGAGGCCCGCAGCCAGCCACATTACCACATGTAATTGAGAGAAGTTGAAGTGGAGGCCGGGAAACGGAGGAGTTAATGGCGGTGACCCTCTCGCTGTGCCTCTGTCGCTCATCATTTATCAGGCTTAAGGGGCTTAAACAGGCAGCACGAGACCCACCTTTTATTACATATCAAACCCTCTCCCCCCTTATCTGCGTTACAGGAAGTACATGCGTCGTTGCCTGTTATGCGGATTTGGAAATAGAAACATGTCCAATAAAGTCTCGCGCCTCCGCTGATCAGAGGAAATATGGCTTTAGGCACCGCGGAGACGAGCCCGGCGGTTTAAGCCTTTATTAAACTGTCTTAATTCCCCTCTCCACCCTCAGCTCAATATGAATCCCACTCTGTTGTGTTTGTCCAGTCGGGGGGGTTTGGGTGGGGGGTGAGTGTGTGTATGGGGGGGGGGGTTCATGGTCCCAGTATGATTAAAAAGTGGATTAAAAAAAATTAAGTTAAAGGATGTTTCCGGAAATAATGAGACCAGAAATGATAAAAGAGGAATTTAACGTGACTCTGAAAAAATAAATACATAAAACGCCATCTTTGCCTCTTCTATCAGAGAGCTGCTTTCCTCACACAATTAAAGGTGGAGAGGGGAAAAAGTAGAAAAGGCTTCCTTGTGAAAAGCTATATTCGGCCTGTCTTATGCCACTTCCGTCATCCTTCCTTATTTATAGCCTTAATGAATTACATGTCCTTTAGAGGGAGACCATAAACCCAGCTGCTGAGCCCGTCCTGCACTCACTGCAGCTTCAGCCCCAAAAAGCCCTGTTGTTGTGGTCAGAGACGTTGTACTGTTCTAATATAGTGAGTTATGAAAACCAGCCCCTATTTATTATTTGTCCACAGTTAGTGTCAGGTTGTATTTGTGTGTCTGTGTTGTGCGTTTAAAGGGAAACGGCCTCTGAGTGGAAACTTCAGGGCTGAAGTTGCTGTCTGTGGCTGATTCCTCCGAGGGGAGCTCAGCCAGTCAGCCTGAACACAGCTGCAGTCACACCGAGTGACGGCTTTTGATATTCAAGTCACACAACAGAGTAAACACTGCTCTCCCATTCAATAAACAGCATTGACAAGGTTCCATATCCAGCCATTAGAAACACAGAGCTGAACCCCAGCAGGTATCAGCAAATAGTTTTCATTTTATTTGGAGAAAATCATTTCCCTTTGAGTGTTGAGATGTTTTGAGATCATACATTTTGTAATAATGGATATTTTTTTCCTGTGTGGAAATTGACTGTAAGTTGTTGTTTACAATGATTTCCTGGATGATGCTCACATTTATTGGCATTAAATATTATTTAAACTGCCTTTTGCTCTGGTCCTCGTTTGTTTGGTTTTGAAAATGTGTGTTGCATTGAATTATTTCTCACACACACACACACACACACACACACATACACTCACACAAGCACAGACCCACACCAGTGACTACAGGTTAATCAAATTAGATTAGATTAGATTAGATTAGATTATACTTTATTTATCCCACAACGGGGAAATTAACATGTTAACAGCAGCAGAACTTAGAAACAAGTACAGTATAATATACACTACAAATGGCTGAACCGCAGACACAAAAACTATTCCCATGACTTGTAATCATCTTGGGTTTTTTGTGGCGAGTTCTTGGAGCGGCTGTCGCCGCGTGACCCCGCACTCACGCCTGCCACGTTTTTAAAAAACAGACGCCACTTGTTTAACACAACACACGTGCTCACGCTCCCTCCTGTTTGAAAGGCTCGCACAAAACAATGCAGGTAAACAAATGCTGATGGTTTGTTTGTGTTTGGGTGTTTTGTTTTTGTCCCTTCACCCCCCCCCCTGTTTTGTTTTTGTCCCTTCCCCCCCCCCCCCTCTTCTCTGTTTATGTGTTCCCATTTCCATCTCCTCTTCCATACCCAAGGCCCAGACCCCCCCCACACACACACACACACACACACTCACACACGCCACCTCCTCCCTCCCCTCTCCACTCTCTCCCCTTCTCAGTCTGGTTCTGCAGGAGTTCACATGATCAAGCAAAGTACCCAGGTAATTACCTGGCATTGTCAAATAAAGCGACCACTGATTCAAATGAGGAGTGAAGTATCAAAGAGCCGCGTTGCCTTTGCAGCCACTACACATCCACACAGGAGACGGCGAGGAGATCTGAGAGCTCGGGGACCTGCAGGGAGGCAACGTCAACACTCAGCCTTCCCTTCCTGGATAAATATCAGCGATAGGAGCAACACAGCCAAACATGTCCGGGTTCACCAGTAACAGCGTATTTATTTGTATTACACATCCTACTTGTCCATGGTTAGCGTGTGGTGTTCTTTAAAGGACGATTTCGCTATATTCCCTGGGCCTTCCTTGATGTGCATCTTGCGTGGGTCTCTCTCAAAGGTCAGAGGTCGGAAAATTGTGACTCGCGCTCCAAAGCTGTTAGTGCAACGTTTCCGAATCTTCTCTTACTGCATTTATTCTGTATTTATGCACCCCCCCCCCCCCATAATTTAATCTGCTTATTCTGTATTTATGCCCCCCCCCCCCCCCATAATTTAATCTGCTGAGTAATGATGCTTTGATTCCAGCAGGGCTGACAAGACCTTTGACATGATAAGTGGAAGGTGATCTCAATGAGCAGTGGCACTGCTCTGGAAACAACACCCAGGAAACCTCATATCTGCTCCCTATTCCCGCATTCAAGCCCGACAAGCGGCGTCCTGGGATTTCGGCTCGGCACAGAGAGAGTACCTGTAATTTGACTTGCCACGTCTAAATGGATGTTGAATAGGTTACATTGTGCAACAACAAATAAAATGCTCGCATTGCTTTAGTGGGTGTTTTCCGTGGTTGGAGGCGAAATCGGGTTGGTGACGGTGTCTGGGTGTTTAATGCTATAAACACACAGACTTCCCTCCCTCTGGCATATGGAAGGCTCCCAGGGACACTTTGCATGTAAATATTCATAGCGTGATGGGATGGGCTATTAATTATTAAGTACAGTAAAGAAGTGCAATACTTCACAGCGTTTAACACATGAATCTTCTTTTTTATTTGCTTCACCTGAGGATGAACGTTTCGAGGTGAAACAAGACGTTTTTCACAGGAGGGCTGGAGGGCTGGAAAATACAGATGTGCAATAAGGATGATATTGGAGAAATAAAAAGCAGTAATTCTCAAACAGGACACAGGTAATGTGCGGGAATATCGTATGTACATAATAATATACATGAACAGCATCTGAGCTACATAGCAGCGGCAGTGTGAGCAGTGAAAAAGGAAAAATGTTGCTTTGATTTGATGAGGGGGAACGTTGAGCATTTGCAGTGTAACTTTCCAGGTAAACTACATAAACACACATTCCCACAGGATGTGGCCTCATGTCAGACTGTCACACGGCGATGGAGCTCGAGTGGGACCACCGGCCAGTGGTGGTTAGAGTTTCATCTCTGAGCCTCACACTCCAGACACTTGACAACTCTGGACAGAGGTGGTCCTGTGAAGACACTATGTTTGCGTCTTTGGGATAAAACCTTGAGGAATGTTTTATTTCTTCCATATTTGCTGTTGCTATGAAGCGGCAGGAAGTTACAGGGAATAAAACAATGACCTAGATATGATCCGGACTTTGAGAGTTCACGTCCTATTGTGCGACTGACAGAAACGAAGCACTGATCCACATCATTTGTGTTGACATGAGTCAAAATCAAAAAGGACACTGCCAGTCTCTTTGATTGCCACCCCCGTCCTTGCAATTCAATTTGTTCATTTATACCCTGAAAAACTTGGTATCATCTGAGTGGAATTGAATTAACAATTTCCCCCAGCTGATATGGTCTTTTAAAACCCTCATTACAGAGAGGCATTGTATATATTATCAAATCCCTCAGAGGAACAGGAACAAGGCGTCCATGTTCATCCTATCATCACCAAGTTGTAATATTATAATCAATTAGCATGGAGGATAATTGTCCAATATCTCACTTGCTCATTAATTCTGGAAATATAAACGGGACAAACTGATGCAGCAGTTTTTTTTTTTGGTTAAGGGGGGGATGCACAAATTGAGCTCGCGCTTTCGTTAACGTGGTGGGTTTCTTCAGTGGGGTCGTCAATATGTATGAGCTACATCAAAGAGCGGAGGCAGAAACGCGGCCTGCACAAAAGCGGAACACGTCTCGGATCCAAAATATGGAAATGCGGCGGGCTCTTGTTGAACTCTGGTGTTTGCATAACATCGGTTGACGCGCTGTACGGCAGCTTTTTTGTGCCACTTGTGTACAGACTACAAAATACACCGTCCTTTGGGATGTTTCATTTTTAAAAGGCACACTAGGAGCGCCGCATGAACACACGGCATTTCACTGCATTTAGTACCACGGTTCTTCCAAATTGCCCCAACTTAAAGGCACTGGAAAATTACATAATTCTATGTAGAGTCGGGTGTTGATTGTCGTATGAATCTTTTCCATGGTGTAACTCTTTTTTTTTTACAATCGAGCCAAACAAAAGTTCACAGTGACTGTAGACAACAATCAAATTCTCTTGTGACGTTCTAGAAAAGTCATTGAGCTGTTTGGGTGTGTAACCGTACACCTGAGTTTCCAGGGAGTCGCCCTCAATAGGATTCACCGACAGACAGTGAGAAACAATGGGCCCGCTGTAAACCCAGCCAGCGAGAGAATTTTATTTTCTTAATATAAATGTAATGAACGCAGAGATTTTTTTTTAAGCCGCTTTCATCCCACTGTCTTGTCTTGAAAGCAAATGTCACTCTCTTACATGACAGTTTGTTGTTTATCGCATGAAGCCACAATAAAATAAGATAAAATAAATAAATAAAAATAAAAATAGGTCCAAAATGGCAGCCAACTTTTTTTGGTTTTCGCTCTTTGGTCCTTTGTTCTGTGCTGTTGTCAAATTTGAAATTGAATCCTATTTTTCACCTGACTCCCATCTGTGGAAAAAATATCCGGCATTCTCCTTTAATATTCACTGGTTGTTAATTATTAAAGGTATGTATTTGAATTATAAATATACTAGTTATACAGAAGTAGGCAAAGCAGGCATATAGCCTGAGGCTAAAATCCTCCATTACCCATTATTTTCCAGCCTGCCGTCTCCATATGCCTGCCTCCTATTCCTATGTCATCTCCAAAAACAGTGAGGCATTCCTTTGTACTCACCCACCCCTCCCCGCTTCGGCCACCGAAACCCCCCCCCCCCATACATATGTGTGTTGCCTCCTTGAAGTAGGATGTCACACTTGTCTTAAATATAATGAATCACTATCTTCAAGGCATCCCTGGATCCCAAACACTCCCCGCAGAAACCTGCCTCGTCCTCCCCCGTTCCGAGCCTTCCTGCATGTCACAAATCATTGGATGTGGAGGGCTCTCCACTAAATCATTAACATTGTCAGAAATGACTGGGCCGAGAAGCGGGAAGAGCCCAGAGATGCAGCAGGGGCGTGCGTACGTGTGATGGGAATATAGAATGGTAAACAAAGAGACACAGCCTTCTACCTGCTCTTTCCCTTTTCCTTACAGTTCCCCTTAGCCTCCTTGTATTTTTTTTTTTCTTTTTTTCATATTTCTCTCCGCTTCCAAGGGATTTCCGAAGAACAAGAAGAATGTACAGTGTGAGGTGGGGGAAAGTATAGAAAACTGTCAAAGAAGTTTGAACAACTCACGTGAAAGTCTGAGCCTCTTCTCTCTAAAGTGCTGTGTGGCGTTTTTCCTTTTTTTTTCTTTCCCCCCTTTGAGTTCTCCTTAAAAAACCCTTTGTCATAAATACATTTATATGAACCATACGGGGAAAATATATGAGATTATGTCTCTGGGCCCTTTCGATAACAGGTATTTATGAGTTCATAGTTGAGACAATTATCAAAAAAAAAAAAAAAATTTACTCCTTTCATTTACTTCTTGCTTCTGAGGGGACGTTGTTGTTACAGGGAGCTAATTCTCCTGTCACACAGCGTTATGGCTCTCCCCCACATATGTGACGTGTCTTAAAATGCAAGCGCCTCATGCGATGCTACTTATTTTTTAACGCTTAGAGCCACACTTCTATCTTGCGCATACACCCCTACCTATGCTATCATCCATCAAAAGGATTACTAATTTTCCCTCAATTTCCGTTGCTCTCTTAAGAATCTAAAGGATGATTGATAATAGACGGAGGAAAAGCTCAGTGCTACTGTTTCTAACCTTGCTCAAGTCATTAATCCGCTTTATACCCATGAAGGTAGTAAAGGAGACAATGAATTAGTCATTAAAGCACAGGTCAGTTTATTAGAATCCCTGATTGAACTGTAAAATGACTTCTCCCGGGCTGCCGGGGCGAACGGAGGAATCTGCAGAACCAAGGAGAATAAAGGAGCCGAGGGAAGCGGGCGGAGGAAATTCTGCAAGAGTGCATTTTCTGTTGAAGGAAACAACTAACTGCTAATCAGTGAGTGTTGTGTATATCTGCCGAATGGAGTTAGGATGATTCCAAAGGCCCCTGATTGACAGGGGCCCCAAAAAATAGGAGAGCCTACTTTCTGCATGGGGGGGCCCAATTTGAAATTTCTGTCATGGGGCCCAAAATTCCTGGCAGCGTCCCTGTATATCTGTTTGTTGGGTTTTTGTCCTGGCTCCATGTTTTTTTTGTCATGTCATTTCCTGTTTTATTTTGAAAACAAACTCTCCTCTTGTTTCCGGTCACTTGCCCTTTCTCATGTGTCACCAGTCTGATTGTCCTCCCTGATTACTGATTGTTTCCACCTGTTTCCCATTACCTCCATGTGTTCCAGTCGTCTGTGTTTCATTTGTCCTGGGCCAGCAGAATTGCCTTTGAATCCTGAGCATTGTTTCTTCCTTCGTCTACAGTGATTTTGTGTTGTAAGTTTCACAGCTCAGGTCAGTAGCTCTTAGTTTATTTGATTGCATAGCCGTTTAGTTTTGTCCTCCGTTTAAAGGAGTGATTGTTTTAGTCATTTCGCAAATTAGGATTTGTGTCTCCATTTTGGAGCACTTTTTGTTTGACTCTCTTCGGAGAGATTTTTCTTTAGAACCGTGAACTTTTTCAAAGGAAAGATTGCCTGGTGTCTTAAACTAGACCTCTGGATCTGAGTCCTGACGTGAGTCCTGACGTGAGTCCTGGCCTGACAATATCTGCATAAAGGGGAAATAATCAATGGGCAAAGATTGTTTTTAAATGTGAGCACAGACATGTTGCTATGTACCTCACACTTACATACATATAGCAACACACAAAAAAAAAAACCCTGCAGTGACCGTTCCGTTAAAAGGTTCAAATGGGCGACGAGTTCCTCTGTTAGCATGATGTGCGTGCTGGCTCATGTTTGTCACCATTTATTAACTCATGCGCTCGCTGGCTCCGCGCCATCAGGAGAAGTTCAGACAGCCTCGGATGTTTGCTGCTCCCTAAAGCAGAGGAATGATCTAATGACTGGTAAAGGGGTCACGCTGGGACCCGTCTGGGAGGATGTAATGGACGGATTGAATCAAAACACGGTGCTAAAGTTGGCACTGAAATTTAGCATACAAAATAATGCCCATCATTTTTTTTTCTGTCTATATTTATTTCTAAGAAATTATCAAAGGGGCCCTACTCATAATAATAATACTCTGGAAACATTCGGCACACAAAAGTGTTGTGTTCAAGAGTTGTAGCCTGTAAACACCATCTTCCACTCCCAATAAACACATATACCAATTATGAAACGCCAGCGTGACAGCTGAGATATGCCGTTATTAGCCAGCATCCTCAGTCATGTAAACATCTTACTCCATTAAATGGGGATTTTGTGGCCTGTGCAAACTCTGTTTCCATGGCAGCAAACAGAATATTGTTTATTTATGTAAAACCAGGATGTTTGTGAATGGGATATGAAGATCAATATGAACAGCCTAAATATGACCTAAGCGGGGGTGGTGCTGTTGGAGAAAGCGGCGTGATCACTGTGCATCGTTAGGTGCAGAATGCGAGAAGAAACAACAGGGATTTATTTTATATCCCACTTGAGCTGTGAGAATGTTTTGAGAAACCAGTCGTAGCCGGAGGGTTTGAAAGAGCTGATTGCAGCATGTCGTGATGTCATGCTTAGCAGGAAGGCCACATCGTATCAGCGCTGAGGAGCCGTCAGGGCAGCGTGGTTCTCCTGCCCGTGTTTTGTCTATGCTGTTGCATCACTTTCAGAAACGCCAGGTGCTGTGTGCACGTCGGCACAGGGCCTCGCCTTCCACTGCAGTGACTTCTTGTTTACAGTCGCATTGAGAGACAGTCATCCAAGTCTGTCTTCCTCCCTTAACTAAATGGAACTTTCATTTCCTGGTTTGTGAATGAGCCTCTCCCCCTGCTTTTGTTTCATATTTATTTATTCCGTTTATGTGACAGGAACAATGCACATTAATCAACATCTCAGCTTTCACATCGCCGTAAATGTGTCAGAACCTTGCTCTCCCTCGCCCCCCTCTCCTCCCTCGCGGTGCGGTGGCCTCAGCGTAACTCCAATCAGCAAATCAGGAGCGTAACTCTAATGAGTGAAATTGCTTATGAGGGGAATCTGTTTCCGACGGTGGGCCCGATGATTAATGCGCACTGACAACACGTCTTTCCTCGAGGAGCTTTGCCGGGCCGTGGCAGCTGTGTGACGACACCTTCTCAAAGATGGCCCCCCTCTCCCTCTGAGAGGCTGGCGTCCCACAGGGAAAGGGATAAAGTGGGGATGCTTCTGAGGATCTGCTGCGGAAATCATGGCGTCTTGAGGATTTTGGAGCGCCAAGCTCTGAATACTGATCACGAGGGTGAAATATCACACTTATATTATGTTACATAAAGTTACGGTGTGCTAACGTAGCCCAAAATTAGAGCCAGTGCATCTGCAAAATCCCCACGGTGTCATAATTCAAACATAGTTATTCTTTCTGGCCGTGTAGCTGCATAATTTAAATAGCTAAATAAGCAAGTTGTGCTGTTTTAGATTTTTGGAGTTGTTTGGTGTTGTTGGTTTCTGGCTCTGGTTGCGGTTTAATGGAACAGTATGGGATTCTGGTCTCACGTTGTTTCGTATGGGGGGGCACTCTAATGGCTGCAGGTCGTCTTTGTGCTTCAGCCGTTCAGCTGTTTCCATTTCGTCATCGTCATGTTTCATCGGGCTCCCGTTAACGCTGAGAGATTTCTCACAACTACTGGGCGTTAATGAATGTCTCGTTAATGCCACTTGAACGTAGCCTTTGTTTGGACCATTGCTTTAAACAAGTGAGATAATAGTACCAGCGATCATACTCGTCCACCACACTGCAGTCTGCACTTTAAAAAAGGGAAGAAAAAAAACTTTTAGCCATGTATCATGTACAATAAAAGTGTCTCCATTTGTAGTGTAACTAGGGTCTCCTGGCTGTATAGCATGTGATGAGTCCAGATTAATACGGACCTATTCATCTCCATACTTCACACCTCAAGAGAATTTCTTATCTACCATAACCATTCTGTAAATTACATTACACACACTCTGAAACACTTATCCTTGGTTTGTAAGGCTCTAATGTAACATGCGCCATTATGGAAGAATTTTCAACCTAACAACCCGACTAACCCGAACATTCCTGTTCTCATTCCAGCCTCGCAGATGAGACGAGGCCCCACTGAGCCAATGAGCTTCGACCAAACTGACTTGATTGCCAAGGCTTTAGCGTCAATGATCCTGGAATAATAAGGAGCATATTGAACCATCAGCAGAGGGCTGCAACGCCAGGTCCGTTCCAGGTTAACTGGCTCCCAGATGCCGGGGCTCATTGGTGGCGCTAACGACATCATGATCCGGCAATACAGGTAAATATGGAGCCATATGGAAAGAGGGGAGCTGCAGACAGGAAAAGATACACAGAGCAGAACCTCTATACATCTTAAACTCTTAACAAATGTGTAGAATAATAATAATAATAACAACAATAATAATACGACTAATACTAATACTAATAATACTAATAATAACAATAATGATAATAAAATAATAATAATACACAGCAAACAATGCATTAACAGCAGTGACAAGCTGAAAACCGAGTTTTCTCTTAAAGATACCAAATCACAAAACCATAATGTAATAGTAGAGAAACGTGATAAAAACAGAGGGCATCACATGGCAGTGAGTTGCGACTCAGTTCTGTCGGCCCCTCTGATACTCGGCTCCGGTGTCATGCTGACAACATTGCCGGTGGCCAGGCCAGGAGAGATACTCTGCCAAGCGGTCAGATTTCATAACTGAGCTATAACCAAGACATTGACTTTTACACTGTCTGTCTGTGTGTGTGTGGAAATACGATCGCGCACCAAAACAAAACACACGTAGAGCTAATGCATGAGTTATTAGTGAGCATCATGAGTGATTACGACCATACAACCATAAATGTGCTTTGGCATTGTGTCTATGAGGCATATGTGCAGTATCATCTTGCAAGCACGTCATTATCACACTGAGACCACTGACACTGCGACGCATCCCCGTCAATATTTTGAGTGGAGCTGCACAACTCTATAGGAAGTGATTTGACGCTCCTGATAATTGTCAGTGACTTTCATCAAGCACGGAAAATCCATTTCTAGTAATTGACGTCGTAACGACACCTCGTCAGCCTGTCCCCCGTCAGAAGCCACCGTCGTGGAAAATGACTGAGAGGAGGTGGGGGGGGGCGGGGGGAGGCTTATTTTTATTATTAAGATATGACTGACACCAAAACAAAAGAACAGTCAAAGTGTATTGTGCATATGTTTTTTGTTTTTTTTTAATTTTCCGCAGTTTTTAATCACAACACTTGACATCTGTCACTAGGAGGCCTCTGACGTGAGCGCGAAATGAAAAACAAAAAGGCCCGCGCGACTCTATTTGTGGTCAACACGTAACAGTGTGTTTATTATATATCGCTTCATGCATGGGTGCATACACGACGACACATGCACATTGCATGTGTACGCAAACACTTCAACCATAAATGTGCTTTGGCATTGTGTCTATGAGGCATATGTGCAGTATCATCTTGCACGCACGTCATTATCACACTGAGACCACTGACACTGCGATGCATCCCCGTCAATATTTTGAGTGGAGCTGCACAACTCTATAGGAAGTGATTTGACGCTCCTGATAATTGTCAGTGACTTTCATCAAGCACGGAAAAACCATTTCTAGTAATTGACGTCGTAACGACACCTCGTCAGCCTGTCCCCCGTCAGAAGCCACCGTCGTGGAAAATGACTGAGAGGAGGTGGAGGGGGGCGGGGGGAGGCTTATTTTTATTATTAAGATATGACTGACACCAAAACAAAAGAACAGTCAAAGTGTATTGTGCATATGTTTTTTGTTTTTTTTAATTTTCCGCAGTTTTTAATCACAACACTTGACATCTGTCACTAGGAGGCCTCTGATGTGAGCGCGAAATGAAAAACAAAAAGGCCCGCGCGACTCTATTTGTGGTCAACACGTAACAGTGTGTTTATTATATATCGCTTCATGCATGGGTGCATACACGACGACACATGCACATTGCATGTGCATGTAAACACTTGTATGCACCTACATGTTGTGTCTGCCATTGCAACACAGGCACACGTGCGCCTGATGCAGATAGTACAAAAGGACGGCGCCATTATCACCGCGGGTTTTACATATCTACCTGTCTGCTACCACCACTCATAAGCTTAGTCCCTGTCGCTAAGCGCCTTGGGAGTTCAGATAATGTTCCTGGGCTGGCAGAAGACAGGTTGATAGCTGTCAGGGACAGGAACAGAATAAATGACAGGGTTTCGTCGGGGCGCCTCGAAGGCGCATTAGGGACCTCAGGATCCCCGATCCCCAAACACGGGGATGAAGAATCATTTTGTCACAAAGGCACGGGGTCGGCCATCACTGTCTAATGCATGCCTTGATTAATCACAGGGATGGATCCGCATTATGTCCTTTTCAGGGTGATGCTTAATTGCCCCCCGCCAGTCTCACTCGTCCACCGGCCTTAATGATTGTGCGTCTGCTTTCCTGGACACATGGTTAGCCTGGTGGACTGTGGCTTAGCAGGACAGGACCCTGTTAGACATCATCACCAGCTGGGAGCTCACCCTCTGCAGACACCTTTACCTCCCCCCATAACCGCCACTGTGTGGATAAATGGTGGCGGCTTCATTGCCCGTGGCCCTGTGTTTATATTCACAGCAGAATGTCTGCGAGTAGTAATGTATGTAGATTTCATTTCTGATGAGTGATTATTTGACTGCTCATTTTGCCCGAGATTTATGGCACCTTCTCTATCTCCTGACTGCAGTGCCACTGTTATCTTTAATAAAAGAGATGAGGACATTAATCAGGTTTTGTTGGCGGCCCTTACTAAGACATTAAATGTATTGTATGGGGTAAGTAAACACGCTTCACATCCCTCTCTCCCGCAGACGAGAGAGAGAGAGAGAGAGGCAGAGAGAGAGACAGAGAGAGAGGGAGAGAGGGAACGAGCAGAAAGGGGAGAAAAAAAAACCCTCATTATATTTATCATAATTTCACATCTGCTGTTTTTGAAGCAATGTACCATGAGCCCATAAAGTGTATTACAACTGTGCATAAATTCAACTGATTTGTGGCTGGAGTAGCTAATTCCTTGAGTACATTTTAGAAAAACAAGCACTGAGCCCTGAAATTGCAATTCCATAAAGGCTTTAAATTACCGAGTACAGAATCAAGAACTTGCCTGATGTGCCGCGCATGGCGACCGTGTTATGGGGGGGGGGGGGGGGCAGCGCTTCCCGAGATAGAGACAATAAAACCAGAGACGATTGAGCCATATACTCAAACAAAATAAAAGAAGAGAAGATGGGCTGGCGACATAATGAGGGGGAGTGACTATTGTACCCCTGCATCTCATTTCCCCCTTTTAACCATGAGGATGCATTTGAGAGGACACATTTACCCCCCCCCCCCCATAATATCCATCTAGTTCTACTTCACCCCTGTGGAAGAGTTAGTGGATTGACGCCAACACTGCATGCAAAGCCTCCTCATTCAGAAACAGTTAAAATGGTATGAATCTCATCATTAGTGGAGGAGGGAGGATGTGTACTGGGAGGGGGGCACGGGGGGGGGGGGGGTCCCTCCTTTGCAGAGTCAAGAACATATACAAGAAAATAAGGAAAAGAGCAACACGCTTTCACAAGATGCTGCACACATACACGCGGAGTCACTCATGCGTGCCCTCTATTCATTCATTAATTTCCCCGAATCAATAAAAAACACATTTAAACCTATGGGAAATTTATGTCCTCCTCTTCAAATGACTTGCATGTCTTGGCAATGGTTCCTGCACAAATCAATAATAAAAAAAAAAACAAAGTCCAGCACCCACGTTTGATACAAAGCCTTATTTTGTTATCATGCAAACTTTAGGGTGTCGCATAGGCTCAGACTGTATTAATATTTCATGTCATTCTTTCCACCCCCCCCCCTTCACTTCCATCCCACCTCCTCTCCATCCTCCCTGCCCGTCTCTCTCTCTCTCACCTCCCTGCTCTCTGCCTCCTCTATCTGGAGTCATTTGGGATCGGCCTGAACAAGATTTTCATATCAGGTAAATGAATATCTTTATCACAGAAGCAGGAGGCGAGATGCTCGGGGAGCTGGAGAGAATAATCACACAGAGCAAACAGTCTTGGGGAAACATGGAGGCACTCAGTAATAACAACCCCTCTCACTCTCCCACACTGCTCTCTCTCTGTACATCTAAATAGTTTACTTACTGCAGCCGGTGCTGCAGGATCGACGGCCTTCCTGTGGCTCAGCGTTGACCTTTAACCTCTGATTAGCCCCTAGAACAAAACAGAAAGAGGGACCGTGACTGTAAATGTTTTTATTAGAATCACGATGTGTTAGACATCTTCGGAGCCGTGCTGGAGGCATCGCTGTAGGGATAGCACTGCCTGCCTGTGCTGACAGAAACGTCACGTCACAATAACTGTTGAATGTGCTGCAGTGAAACTCTGGAGACGCTTCCTATAATGTCGCTATTAAGTTCATGTATTTGTGTTTAAGTTGTTCATTTTAAACTATTGCTTGGATTTCTATGTATACGTGCATGGTGCCGGATGGATCGGAACCAATTTTATGTCATGTTAGCATTTAGCTCAAAGCAGTATTTTGGTGTTTTTCCTGGGTTTCCTGGTGAGGGCGTGTTTAAAATACATAATATTTTTTATACTTTTATGCTGGCTGGGCAAATAATCTGAAAGTGTGGCATCATGTTAAAGAAAAACTCAAGTGACGGCAGGTTGTTTATAATGATTATGTGTGCAAAACAAAAAAAACAAATTGTGGCCATCTTACTAACAACGCTGCTAAAATATTTTATTGTTATTGCAAAGTTAGTAAGCGTTATGGAGGGTTTAGCATATAAATATGCTAAAATGAGAAAAAAAGATATAATCACAGCTCATTCTTTTCTAATGTGGAGTGCAGAACAAAAAGCAGCCATATCTCTTTATTACAATGCCCAATAATAGTTGATTTAATGGCTATAAAATGTGTTCATTAGAAGGTTATAGTTAAGAAATATTGAAAGTATAACTAAAAGTGTCACTTTTATAGAGAATGAACAGGATAATATAATCTAAAAAGGGTGTGATTATATTCGAGCCTTGTCCTCCAGCATTATCCTGGAGCTCATAAAGAGATGAAATTTAATATGATGCTTTCAGTCAGTTTAATTGAATTTTAATTGCCACTTTGGACAGAAGGTTTAGATTTAATCAATAAAATATTCAACTTTTGGGGCTTTGACGTGGAATGGTCTCCTTGTCGCCCGCGCCGCAATGCAACCTGGGACCCGTGGGTGTAAAATGTCTGTTTATGAGCTGAGGTAGCTGAGCCAACACCTTGCTGTTTTCCATAGTGTTTGAACAGAATGCAGTGGATAAATAACACAAGGAGAACAAGCTGAGATTCCATTAATTACACTGGTGTGGAAGAGCGGTCGGTCACCTTCAAAGGAAAGGCCTTTAATGTGCCAGAGCTATAAATATTTTGAAATGTCACACCTTGGGAAGACGGCATCAGGACAGAGCCGGCGCGATAAATCAGAGCCCGGGAAGAACCGGGAAAGAAAAGATGGCTCTTTGGTATTTTAGAAATAATTACTAATACAAAAGGGGTAATGAATGAAGCCATAAATTACGTTAAAGCAGACCATTAGGAGAGGATTAGTTTATAAAACTCGTTGCTGCTCCTTAAAATTACCCTCTCGGAGTATTGCCTATTTTACTCCGTCCATAACTCACAGAAATAAAAAACATGTATGCATAATATCACCAACTCTGTTGATTAATGCTAAATTAATTGATTTGGTCCTGCAGCTTTGAAATAAGAATATTGTTCTCCTATGACATCATACTAACAGATCTTTCAGAACTCTTATAATGCCAATGGTTTCTAAAATCTGCAGGGAGTCACGTGCATTCTTATGCAGATTTTGGTCCAAGTTGGACTAAATATGACCCAGATGACCCGTGTACTGCGTGTCTCGTATGTGGACCAGTCACCAGCACCGCCAGCACTATATACAGTTATAAATCTGAGGGAGCCTCGGTTAGGCTGCTGCATGGATGGAAGGAATTTATCCTCCGTCCCTATAGAGAGAGCCGGGGAGAGAAAAATGACATGGCTCATCCTCTAAGGCTCATAAAAGTCTAAATTAAATATCAAATTGAACCACTGATGGATAGCGCCCCTTCTTCCGTGGATCCCGAGCGCCGCCTCAGCCTCCGCTCCTTTGACACGACAGGTGCTGCTCACATGAGTAGAGAGACAGACAACTTTGTTAGCAGGATTGTTCTCGGCTCGGCGTAAACGCCGCCGTGCGCAAAAACGAGGGAGTCGTGCAAGTGAAAATAACAAGGTGCCATTATTCCTGGCTGGTTCCCGGCGTGGCCGGCTCGCCCTTCCCTTTCAAAGGATTCTTAAATATTACACTGGTCGCGTATGAGTGAATGAGGAGCTTCCCTCACGTGACTTAAAAGAGCAATTTGTCACATATGTGAATCACCGAATATATGTTTCTCTACATCCATATTTATAAACTCAAGATACTTCCATCCTCAGCAGAAGGACACTATCGCACACTGCTGTCAGGCGGGAACACCTCATTGGCAGATACTGTAACACTAATGCCAACATCCCCACAATTGCTGGCGCTATCGCCAGGCTAAAACTGTACATTATGAATCATCAATTGTCGAAGTGCTTTGTATTATCCCCAGAGAAAATCCCAATCTGGGCTTGAGCCCACGGCTGATGGACACCCCATTATTCACTCGCGCCTCCTCAGCTCCGAGACAGGAGTGGGGATAGGCAGTAAAACGACGGCCTTAAGATTAATCCTCCGCTCTTTCTCCTGCTTCCCGAATCAGAATGAAATAGAACATTCCCTTTCCTTAATCAAAAAGTTTTTATCATGCGCACGCCCTCCCAACTCAGGAAGTGAGGATAATACTTGTTCCACAGCTCGTCCTGGGAATTGACGTTGGGGAGGGTGGTGAGAGGGATCTGCTCTCGCGCCCCTTTGTACTGTAACAAGTGAGTGCAATTTAGATGAGCCGGTGGTCGTCGATCAATACGTGCATTATGTAGCGTAAGATGCGCCAGGCGAGGCTTAATGATGGGGTCGGAAATGCCTACAAAGCTCCCACAACACCCACGTCCCTGAAGGAACTTCACAATTAAGATAATGCCGCGGACGTCAAACGGAGCAGAAGTTAACGGTGGTTCCGTGCAGCGAGGGAGATGAAAACGAGAAGACAGTAAAACCTTTTTGGCCCAAAGTTTACGTCTAAGATTACGTAACCGGTTTCCTCAGCGCCAACATCAGCTCCACATGCTTCTCTCTTCTCACTCATGGAGGTGGAGGACGTTTAGTGAAATGCGACGTGGTTCTCAGTGACGTCACAGGCGCCAGGTGAGCTGTGAAGTTCTGGTTGTCTCACCTCACGAGCATGACTTTCGCCCCAAGCCTTGATGCCATGACGCCTCGGCCCGCATCACTTAGCGGAGGTGTGTGAATTTGTTTTCACCCAGGCGTTAATGAACTGCGGGGTTTGTGTTCTTAATGAGAGTGTGCGTCTACTGATCAAAGGCACCTGGGAGGACGAAAGTTCTCCCACTCCACAGTTGCCACCACTTCATCTCTGACCTCGCCAAATCAGCTGCGCGAGGAAACAGGACTCCGGGAGTATCCGTCATCCATCAGGAACATGCGGTTTTCGTGCCACAGCCCCTGGCTTCCAGCCAAGGCCAGAGCGACTCATTGTGGAGCAGCCAAAAGACAAAGGCAGCTCCCCGTCGGCTCTGAGAGACCAGCGTGTGGAGGTGTGGGTGGTTATGCAGATCACTAATTGTACAGGCCACCGGGGGAAGACAGAATGGAACGGCAGCTTCTCTGCAAGACATGTCGAGGGAGGGGAGGGAGGGACGGACTGGTGTGAGCCTCGCTCAACATCACCCCCTCCTCCCCACCCCCTCTCTCTTCCATCTCTTTCTCCTTTTTCACTCCCTCTACCCTAAATTGGCAGCTGGCAGGCAAATGAATGCGGTGTGAAGTGAGCCCACAGAAGTGCAGGGTCCTGCTGTTCAGGCAACAAAGGAGCTCCATGCGAGACATCTGCTGTTCAGTTATCAGAATACATTTAGTCACGTGCCTCCCTTCCCTTGCTCTTTCTCCTTTTCCCTCTCCCCGCCGCAGCCCCGGTCGACAACCATTCTGTCGACCGGGACCCGAGCCTTTTCTTTCCCCGCCGCTTCCCTTCAGGGGCATTCTTCTTCGATTCACTCCTCCGCCGCCGACACTCCCCTCCGTCCCTTTCTCATTCCCCCGTTTGCCACCGCAATCCCTCTCTCCACCACTTCTTTCCGCTGCCTTTATTTAAACAGTCCGGGGCTGGCAGATAACCCCGGAGTGCTTCCTATCTGGTCCAAGACGCGTGAACCCTGCGTGAATGATCACAAGACGGCCCGGGGAAACGGCAGACTGAATCTTAATGAGCCACGCTCGCACAGGCAAAAGTAAATTGAGCTTACCACCATGATAAATTAAGCTAATGAATGCAATTGTTTTGTGGCACGCTAGCTTGGGCTGGAGCCAGATGGTCAATACTTAGCGCTGAGTTTTGCAGCTCCTGCCTCTCTTCTTCTCCGGCTTTCTCGCTTTTTACGCCATAAAAGCCACAAATAGCTTTAAAAAGGGAAGTGTTTTCAAAACCTCATCTCTCATCGATCTCTTTCTTTCTCTCTTTGTTTTCTCGTTTAAAAATGACTTTTGATTGTCTGTGAGCATCCGTCCTCCACCTTGGACCAGTGCCTTGCAGCTGAGTCCAGCAGGCGTCTGTGGTGACATGATGGGGGTTCGCAGCCGAGACGGCGGTTTTACATTTCTCCCCATTTCCTCCTCCGAACTCACGATATCCGTGTTTACTTTCACACTTAATCCGTGCAAAGTGTGTCATTTGGTTTGCACGCTCTTCACTCTCCACTTCACATCCTCCCGGCCTCTCCCAGTGGTGCAGGCTAGCATGAAGGTTGCACGTCCAGGAAGGGACAAACCCCCTCCTGTACCGCGTGTAAACTAGATGACTTCCTCTAGGCAGGTGGCACATATCCAGATGTTCGCTCAATTTCCTGTGTGGGTGCGTGAGCATGTGTTTGTGCGTGCGTCTGCTTTTTGTGTACGCGTGCATGTATTGCTCGACACACCCCGAGCTGTTGACCTCTCCGCTCTCCCTGCAACATCACCACTGGAGCAGTTTACACCATAATGACTTGTATCGCCCGAGGCCCTGCCACATCTGTGACTCCCTTCCTCCATTTCTGTCTCTCCGTCTCTCCCTCTTTCTGTCTCTTTGTCTTTCCGGCGCCTGTCCATATCTCTCCTGATCATCCCTTTTCAATCCGTTTATTTATTTTTTTATTTTTACTCTGTTTGGTCATGGACTGTCCCCATCGCTTTGTCCTCGACCAGCTGCTTTCCTACCTGGGTCGACACCATTATTGCCAGGGAAAATAAAATGCACAGCTTACGTAAATGCATGTCTGACATGACACCTATCCGCCATAATAAACAAACACATCATTCAATGTCAGCCAGCTTGAGCAGCTCCATGCTGCCAGGGCCCAGTACCCAGGCTAAAGCGCAGTGTAGGTTCTGGCGGCGGTGACTGAGTCTAATGTCACATGGAGTGACGTGTGCTCCACCAACAACAGCTCATTACCCACTCGGGAGGGGAGGGAAACATGCTGCGTCCAAAATGTGACCATGTGCTGACCAGGCGTTCTGTCCCGTTTCCCCCCCCCTCCCCTCCCTCCCGGCTGTATATGGAGAGCAATGACCTCTCACTCAGACAGCGCGGCGTTCGATCGATCGCAAGTGACATTTGTGACATTGCATGCATCCGAGATATGCATCTCCGCCGGTGTCAACGTATCAGGCGAACCATCTCGCAGGCAGGACACACATATCACATTACACGTTCAGCAGCTTCCTGCGTCCCAGCAGAGAAGACGTGTGCGGTTCGACTCGGTGGCTCTGCACTTTCGCACGCGGCAACCTGCGCCTCTGTCAACGTGGGGAGATGGCGGCGTATGCTTCGCCATAACCGCTGACACGTCGACAAATAACTGACTTTGTCATGATAATACAGAGTTTTCGGTTCCTCACCAGAGGATGCACTGTATTTTTAAAAAAATACTCTAAGCTCTAAGGGTACTGTACAGTACCCATTTTGATTTACGTACACACACACACACACACACACACACAGAGTCCCCCTCACCACACACAGTGTCTTGTTTTCAGGTTCATTAAGCCCCAGTGTTACCCAGAGTGGCTGACAGGATGAGGAACAGTGCAGAAATCTCCCCCTGCAGGTATCCATTCACATTATCATTGGGATAAAGCCTCTCTCGTCAGTGCCCTTGTTACGGCTCGAGGGGGGACCACTAATTAGGGAGACAAGAACTGCTTGAGAATAAGTCCATTACATCCATGTGGACCCAAAAGCCTAAAATACCTGGAATATCAGCAAACTCCCAGCATCCCCTCCAATCACTCCCCTTATGCCCAGGGCATCTTTTAAAACAAGGGGACGGGGGGGGGGGGGGTCTGGGGAAAGAGATGTAGAAAGGAACGGAGGACAGAAGCTGTCAGCTATCTGAAAGGCTTAATGGAAATTATCTTCCAATTAGAGGTGATGATCAAATCAGACTTGAACCCAGACTTCTGAGTTCTCAATGATTTCTGTCTCTCTCTCACTCACTCACTGTGTGGATATGTGTGTGTGTTTGTGTCTGCATGTGTATGTGTGCGTGCGTATAACCGCAACTCAGAGGAACTCAGGACAGGAAATTTGGTTAGCCTTCTCATCCCTGGCAATTAGACTAACACATCTGAAACGCCTCCTTCAAAGTGCACGAGCCATTTGGGGCACCTCGTTACAGTAATATAATTTTGGCTGAAATATGCATCAAACTGATTATCATTTCTCAGCGGCCGGGGGAAATGCAACACTGAGACAGGCAACACACACGACTGCAGCAAAATTGAACAAATTCACCAATTTCAAAACATGACTGGTTATCTTAGACAAAACGGTCACAATGAGCAGTTTAGTACTTCACAGAGGGAATGAACGTGTTTACCGCTTCTCCATATGAAAATAGTACTCTGTGTATTTTACTGTGATATTATGAGAATTACTAGTTGCTCTGTGAATGTCTTATAACCTGAATACAGTACACACTGCAATGTGACTACAAATAGGCTGAGCTCATTCAGAAGTATTACTTCTGGCAGAATGGCTAATTATAGAGTATAGTACTACAGGATATTTTTATAACATTAATGATGTTTCAATGTTGTAGTTGCTCAATGAGTAATTTTAACTAGTATATGTTGTATACAGGCTGTTGTATACAGTATTTAAGTATTTCCACTACAGATAATACAACATGTTCAATGTTCAATTAGCCTATTTTGCATAATGTGTACTATCAATCAATTATCATTAATTTCTTGGAATGGAGCGTTCAGAAAAATACTTGAAATGGCAATTGGCATCAATGATAATGAGGTTTGCTTCTACCTTTTACTACTCCTCCTCACAGTGCAGTGCTACTTGAGAACAAAATACATCACAGTACATTGCCCAGGTAAAATATATCAGTTCCTACTCGTCCCCAGTCTTTTGCATTTAGATTTAGCTATAATCCAACAAATGATCCATTCGTTTGGATGCCAGCTCCGTGGTAGACAGGTGAATTGAGTCTGCGGCTGGCAGTATTTATAGGAGTGGATTTAACTGCTGGATGGGGTCCTCTTGTGAAACATGAGTCAGTTCCAGCATTTAACCTCCCCATACTAATTTATGCACCGTGGCATAGGGTACTTTATCATCTGCTCTTTGGGGAGAGACAGTCATCTCATTAGGCAGGATTTAATGAAATGCAAGGATACACTTCTTAATTCCATAGATGGCTGAAACAAAAATCCAGTGTAAATCCCGCACTCCTCTGTGGCTTTATAAATTGTAGCAGCCCAGAGGAGGGAATGTGAAGGAGGCTGGGAGGGAGGACGCCAGCGGAGACAGTTGGTTACACAGCAAGGAGACATGGGGTGATATGCGCCCAGGTATAAGAAGGCCATCAAAGTGTTGTGTAATTGCTACTTTCCTGGTTTGAACAATGTACTAAACAGTGTCTTGGAATTAATATTAGTTGCTTTAAGTCATATGTATTATTCATTGTCAGATAGCATCCACGCTATAGTAGATGTTGCATTGCTGTGAGCATGTACACAAATGTTCCTCATGGCCAAAGAAAAGATCTATCTGAAGTGACAGCAATAGGACTGTGCATCTTATCCATCCTCTCCACTATTCTTCCAGAGTCCCACTCCCGTTCCAGCCTGAAGCTAATTACAATATGTTAAATCCTTTTGAATGTACAGACAGTGAGAGAGGGTAAAAAAAAAAAAAAAATTAGGGCAGACTGTCGACTGTTCCTGGCAAACGCACATGTTCATTTCCAGGCGGTGATTGCCGGGTCTGCAGACGACAGCCACCAGAGGAGGAACACATCAGCCCATCCTCAACAGCACGACGCAGAACATTAACACCATAATTTACATAAAATTACTTACATACTGCTGTGGTAATTTAATTTATTTGACCAGTACAGTGCAACGGTGAGAAATGGATTCATACAGGCGCCACCAGGGAGCTTTGCTTACTCTTCCACACGGCTAATTCTTTCACACAAGAGAAGCTATAGAGACCAGGATTTCATTTACATCCCTTCATCCAAAACCAAGCACACATTCATTTATTTTATTGACCAACATTGTAAAACCCCCACAACCAAGGGGGCTAAAATCGTGAATTCGTGATGTAGGTGTTGGATGGGAAAATGAAGCACATCAGTGTAAATCTAGAAAACTAAGGGTGTTTTCACACTTGGTCCCTTTTAAGTGAACCGAACTCAGTCCTCTAAAAGTGGACCAAAAAGGGAACCCACACAAAAAGAACTCAGTTCTGTTTGTGTTCACATTGCAAGTGCCTTTCAAAGAGGACCGGGTTCTCTTTCTGGTTTGGTTCAGCTTTGATGGGGCCTCAGTCCTCTTTCTGTTCACACTAGGTCCTAGAGCTATCAGACCACCTCTTCACTGGAGTGCATTCCGGCTGTAATTTCCCAATTTGGGAACTAACTATCTATCTATCTATCTATCTATCTATCTATCTATCTATCTATCTATCTATCTATCTATCTATCTATCTATCTATCTATCTATCTATTTCACTTGGAACAAAATGGCTGCTGCTGCTGTATTTGCTATCCTGTGTCTTCTGATTAAATTAGCCAAAAAATTAGGGAATAGGGAAAATAAAGTTATTCAGATTACATATGAACACAAAAAGAGATTGAGGAGACTACAAAGACCACAGTTCCTTGTTGTTGGCTCTCTCGCATTGAGTTTTCCCGGCTGCAGTCACGTGACCTATCTACGGCAAGCGAAGAAGGTTACAATACAATGCAAAAAGGCGAAGCGAACCCGGTGCGCTTTGTGTTCACAACAAGCAGATTAAGCGAACCGTACCACAGATTTTAAGCGATTCAGGGGTGTTTTTTAGGTTTTGTGTTCACACCTGGCAGAAAACATGCTGAGTCATCATTTGAGTTCGTTTCGAGGGCTGAAACGGACCAAGTGTGAAAGCACCCTTAAACGCACCTCTTTGCGCCTTGTTTGTCCCGGGTGTGAGGGTAATCAGTAATCACAAAAGGCAGTTTCCACAGGTGGAGCCGATAAAGTTAAATGTCAGCCACTGATGCATCAGCTGTGGAGGAAGTCTGACAGTCACCGGGCTGATTTGCACATTTCCAAAACAACACCAGGCTCCAAACAGTCACTGTCTGAGACGGTGCATCAGTCGGAGAACCTGCACAATACCTTGACGGTGAGGAACGCAGCCTCAGACGTCATGTCAAAATATGCTGAACGGAAACAAATGGCATATCTGACACCACATGAGCTGTGTCTATTAACTACAAGCAAGTACATTAAAAACATTGGCGTTTCCTGCTGTGTGAAGCACAAACACTGAAGCGATTGTAATGTTGTAATATTGTTTGATCATTGAGTCATCTTTCACACTTTTGCCTAAAGTCAAATAGGTCTATGCTAATGGTCAGCTGGCTTTTCAGTGTCGTTAGGATCAGTGATCATTCTGCAGGGTGCAATAAGTGCAATAAGGAAATGAAGGCCATTTTTCAGGACTGTAGTTGGACATCTTTCCTGAAATCGACAAGACTGTTACAAACATTATTAGATCCAGAAGTGGTTCGGTGACCACAAGGGCGAAAAATGTTATTTACGGGACCATTGAAAGTTCAGGAGTCACAAATGTTGATATTTCAGCCTCAAAAATAGCATTGCTAATTTTTTTTTATAAATCACAAAATGTACAGGTACAGTCACTTTTATTTTTTGCCATCCAAATAAAGCACTTCTCTAATCGTTAACCTCCAATGTCTTGGCCAATTGGATTCTGCTCAGCTAACGTTGCTCTAGTTACAAGATCCCAGTAGTTACTCTGAAAGTGATTATAATAGATGGAAGCTGATGCTCAAATGTATAAAAATTAAAGTTTTTAAGACGCTATATTTATTTTTTCGTCATGCCTCATTGAAGGCTTTCCTCATACTTTGTGGCACAGTTAAGTGTTTCTGTAAAACCGGGTAAGTGTGATAGAACATAATGGATCACTCTTCAGCCTGTGTAGTACGAGTAGTCCTTATTCAGCATTGGCCACTGTCACCTACCTGTGTACTGGGCTGCTGTTAGCTTCAGCATGATACCACGTCACCGTGACAGGAAGAAAAAAAAAAACCCACCACCACTACAACCACTGAAAAGAACTTAATGTCCTATTCACCCCCTACCCTGCACCGCTTCGAAAATTGCTCAATCTTTTTTTCCTGTTCCCTGTCCCCGTGACATATTATTATACATTGTTTCTGAGGGAAAGCATTTTCTATTATCGCCATTAGAAATATGAAAGTTTAGAAGAAGAAAAAAAAAAGCCAAGATGGTAGGCTGGGGCAGAACATTTGGGGGAGAGAGAGGTGAGGGTAAAAAGCGACTGAAAGGCTGTAATTATTTGAAATAGTCTGCTAATGTGTATTATCATGTCATTAAATGTAAATGAGATGGAGCTAAAAGACCCAATGCAGAGAACTTGTGGCTTGTTGGAGAAAGAGAAAGGGGAAGGGTGGAGGGGGGAAAAAAAGGAAAAGGGAAAGTCTGGGATTTAGAAAGATAAAAAGAGACAAATGTCAAGGAACACAAACGTTTAGTAAGACGACCAACCTATGACAACTAACCAGCATATTTCCACCACCGGGACGGTTTGAGACATTTACATAAAGTAACCAGCTCTATGAGACTAAGGGAGGGCGGATGGTGAGAGCCGTTTAGTGTGAAGATCCTGATGGTGTCTGAAGTCCCTAAGACAACTGTCTTGACTTTGTGTGTGTGTGTGTGTGTGTGCGTGTGCATATGTGTTTACGCTTGCATTCGATCGACGCCGTGAGCGAGCATCATTCCACTCCAGCTGCTTAATAAGGCTGTCCGGGTCCAGCAGCTCCTCATGCCCCCCCCCCCCCCAGCCCTGTTATCAGAAACATTAAGCTGAATATTAATGGCCTGGCCCGAGACGCATGCCATTAAGCTCAGCTGGCCATTTCTCTCTGTCCGTTCCCCGACCACTGTACAGGAATTAATGAATCGTGGGTAAAAAAAACAAAACCAAAACAACAAAAAAAACAAAACGGGAGAACACAAAAGAAGAAGGGAGAGATAGTGGAAGTGAAAGAGAAATGGGAGGCACAGTCGCCGGCTATTGCTCAAAAGCGAAAGATAAATACGAGCCGAAACGTAGCGTGTCATGTGTGGACAAAGGAGATGGAGGAGAAAAGGAGTTCGGAGGCAACATATCTAAAAATAAACTCTTGGTTGTATTTTTCTTTTTGCGGCCGCATTAATAATACAACCAAGACAGACCTCTGTGTCTTGCTCTACGAGAAATAATAATAAATAAATAAATAAATAGATAAAGAAATTTATTTGGTAACAATTTGTTCATCTCTGTTTCCTCTGGCTGAGCAGTTTACATTTGAAATGGAATGGAGAGAGGGGAAAGCACTTATTACTCCCTGAGTGCTGTGCTGTTGCAGTCTAAGCAAAGTGAGCTGTTAATGGATATAATTTGTGCAGAATAGCCAGAGGAGAGCTTTTGATATGCAGAGGAGCTGACCTCTGGACTGCCACTTTAATTGGGTTTTTAATTTTCCAAGCCATCTGACAGTATCAAACATGATCCCCGAGCTTTTCCCCCCGCTGATTGGAGCCGCCGTGACAAGAGGAGCCCGGCGTTCCCCAACGCTTTTCACCACGAGGGCGGAAAGAGCGAAAAGAAAAAGCGAAAAGGAGCAAAAAGAAGGGGTGAAATAAAAGCGCGGAGGCCAAAGGAGATTGGTGGGCTGGAGATGGATGGAAATTTGCCTTAATAGTGTGGACCTGCAGTATTGTGCGGGGCTGGGGCTGAGGCTGAGGCTGCACGTTGATGGGATACCACCCTCAGAGACGGGGAGGAAAAGTGCAGGCTGCTGAAATATAGCCTGTCACTTCTGACTAGCGACGGCACACAAAAGACCAGACCAGACTTCACCGCTCGGAGAGACGTTCACCAGTTGTGTACGCTGTGATAAAGAGACCGCGGCCATGAGTGAACTCAAGACTTCAGACACCTTCAGCTTTAAACCCATTTATTCTCTGTTACTAATAAATCACAGTGTAATTTTCGCACCCGTGACCCCACTTTGCAGGAAAACATGAAATCTGGAAATGTAATAGCACGGAGCAAAATGGCTTCGAGTGGCTCTGACATCCTCGTTTCCTAATGCGGCCCATCAACACGCCGACCACGACAGTTATCACCTGCGCCAGTCCATCTGGCTCGCTATCGCCACACAGGCGAGTCGGTCTTGTGGGTTTTTGGATCGGGTCCGTCCTGTGGTTTTTGGACAGGGGTTCCCACTGCTGCGTGTTTGTTCAATCCGCAAGACCACACAAAGAGTTTGGGCCCTCTAATCTCCTGACCAAACAAGACAGCAATTACGCAGGCAGATAACTAGGGAACATTTCCATCCGCGGTGACAGTGCCGGCACAGAGATGTGTTGGAAGAGAGACAGGCGGGCAGAGCGAGAGAGAGTGAAGGAGGCCGTTGTCCCGTGTGAAGAAAAGAGAGGTTCACCTGCCAGTCAGAGCACAGAAACAGCTGACACACACACACACACACACATTGTAGAGTGTTTCGAATGGACAGTGTGAGGACCAGCGGAGGTGGAGCATATTGACCAACTTTATTTGTTGCCGATGTGAAATTGGATTGGATTTACCTAACCGAGTCCAAATACCAACATTCAAACTCTTTGTCCAAGTCGCCATAGATATAACGTGCTAACTATTAAAGTTGATAGAAAATGACTCATGTCCTTGGTTAAGTGCGAGAACGTGAATGAAATCGGTGGACGGGGGTCATCACTCAGAATTAAGTCAGTTCCGTGACACGCATTAGACAAATGTAGCTATTTTTCACAAGTAGCTGAATACATTACTGTTGAGATTGAGAGTAATGTACCTTTCTTGGCACCGCGGAGATTCTTCAACCTTTAGTCATTAAAAAGTGGGAACTTTTCCACCTTTTCCTTAAAGTTCATGTTCTCGTTGAGGCTAAATTACTCTGTCCGGAGATACTCGTAAAAAAACCGCAGTGACAAAACCCTTTTAACGTGTCGTGAAATGTAGAGCTGTTATATATTTGTACGTGTGGAGTATGTGCCTGCTAAACCCACACCACCCAGACACACATGCACAAGGCCCCATAAAGTAACACTCACCAACACACACACACACACACACACACGTATATGCCGAAATCTCATTAGAGTCTTTGTTAATTGCAGCAGACAAATGCTAATGGTTCCGGCAACAAAGCAGCTGTGTGTATGAAAAATGAGAATCCACAAAGTAATTATTACATCCAATATTAATTTAATTATGCCGTTTTGTGTGATACAGTAATTTAGTTTTTTTTTTTCTAATCACACACGCTCTCGAAATAAATTAGGAGTTACGAAGGCGCAGGGGAGCTGAGCATTCCTCCAAAGACTCACTAGGGGGGAAATGGCATCATTCTCCTTCAGAGAGCTGGGATTTTCACATTTAAATTACAACGCCGCTGTTGCTCTCATCAAATGTGAGATGAGAAGGAAAAGAGTGGGACGCCTATGTGTTTTCTGTTTTTTTTTTCCACTCTCTCTCTCTCTCTCTCTCTTCTCCGCGTTTGCACGTGGCTGACGAGGGAACCAGCGAGATGATGTGGCTGTCAGTACATTGGCTGCATCGGAATAGAAATAAGAATATTAATCATCTCTCCTGGGCCTGGCTCTGCCTCTTCGCCTCTCTCTCTCTCTCTCTCTCTCTCGCTCTCTCGCGAGCCCAGAAATGTAATTGCAGTTGTTTTCTATATAATCAGTAGCCGGAGAGCCGGTGCTATTACAGACACTCGGCGAGGGAGCTTTTGTTTTAATCTTTTGATTCCAAAGTCAGGTTTCTTTTTTATCTGTGGTGGTGTACACAAAAGCAACTTTGATTGGCGGCGAGTTTGCATCTCTCTCTCTCCCTCTCCCTCTCTGTCTCTTTCTCTCTCTCTCTCTCGCTCTGTCATGTAAATTGTTATTGTCTTTTACCTCAAATTGCCTGAGAAGTTTGTCAGATGAATGGATGCGCAGCGGCGTCCTTTTCTTGTATGGATTTGTCAGCTGCAGAACATGCAGGCCGGCCAGTTGTGATGCAAACAAACAAACAAACAAACAAACACACCTCGGCCCCAGCTACTGCACGGCTGCATCCCTGCTTGCACAAATTGGACAGATGTATGTTAACAGCCTCAGCCATTCTACATCTTTCTTGTGCGTGTGCGTGTCTCACCCCGCTTTCCCTCCTTGCTTTTTATATATATATATATATATTCACACTTTTTAATAAAGCAGAACATCTCGCCTCTGGACGTCACACGGATGGACAGCTGTGCCTGTGGTCGAGGTGAAAATCAACCCCAGGACATGTCAAAGAGTGAGATTTCCAGTCCTAAAATTAGATGAGAAACCTGGGTGTCTGTGAAGAGTGGGGGGGTAGGGGATGGTGGTGTGGGGATGGGGATGGGGGGGGGGTGAAACAAAGTGTTGGAGAAGCACGTCCACCCCTGGCCAGTTACTGTAAATCACTTCCCTCAATGACTAAGGGTTACACCTCAGGAAGTAGCTTCCTGGAGTCAAAAGTGCACTGGTATTTATATAATAACACAGTTTCATTCCAACGTCCCCCAGTAACAGAGTAATGGGGCCCGTGCCAGCGGTGCCGCTAATGCTCTAATGGCAGAATTAAAACCAGGGGATGGCAATGAGCGGATGTAAATTAACAATCTCTTCGCTATCACGCACACACTTTCACACACACACACGCAGGAAGTTTGCCAACTTGCTCCCTCTTCCATAAAGCCTGTAGGGGACTGGAGGAGTGTTTGATAAAAGTGGGTTATTGTTTATTAATCTGTTCAAATAGGGGTCACTTGGATTCAATTTACTGATTAACGGGACGCGGTGAAGTTTTCTTACGTAACGATGCTTTGCAGCTAGTTTAAGCTGGTTTTCCGTGCCTTTGTCGGCACTTTGCTATGTTTGTTGCTGTCAAACAGTTGAAAAGGCGGGAAACTGATTGTGTATCAAGATGTTTGTCTCTCAAAAAGGACTCGTGTCTCATTTCATTTGAACAATGCTGTATAGTTATTTGGTATATGTTCCTTTGTTGTTGTTGTTGTTTCATAATGTACCCGATTTAGTTCTCTTTTATGACACTGCAGGTAACGTAATTAACAGAATACACCCCCCCCTCCCCCACACGGGGGCAGGGGGTTAGCCTCCTTCCAACAGAGCAGGCTTATGTTCTCTTCTGGGACAAGAAACGTTCAAATGCTCCAACTTAGATCACATGTTACAGGTGGTTAAAATATAGCGACAATTCCAATGACGATCCACTGGGGAGCCGGTAGCCCCAGAGTATTTACGGCAACAATGGGTCTGGCGCGCTGCCCGTGTTATTACTGCCACACAGCCATGTGTCAGTGTTAAGGAAGAGGGCGAAACGTGAAAATAAAAGACGGGCTGGGAGCACAACCGCAGTGTTTGGGATCTAGAAGGAAAAACCCAGATCCCTACTGATCCCTACTGAAACAATTTTTCATGAACTTATCTGTGCTCGCCCAAGCTCCTGTTAGGACTGATATTGCACCATTTTTCACCAACCTAAGTAGAAATAAATTGATGGATTATCATTTGAGTTTATTCAATGGTGAAAATCCTTACGGAAGAAGAGAAAAGAACAGTCCCTGCCATTTAAGATAATGGTTAAAAATGTGTATGAGTGTTTAATGTCCCTGCAGTGTTTGCTCTGTAGGGGTCTGGCGGGGAGAGGAAGATGGCTGTTCTGGGTCAGTGGGGTGGGGGCGGCGAGGGCTTAGTCGATTAGCCAAACTCTCTTTAACCACATCAGGCCCAACTGGCAGGAAGGCACAGGCGGACTGGCTGGTAGGTCTGGGCACACTCAGGCTTTTTATTGTCCTATTATTCCGCTCGCTGATTGAGATAATAAGCAAGGCTTTCTCTCTTACCATTTACCCCCCCGCTCCCCCGCCAAACTCCACCCCACCCACACACACACAACTCAAATCTCGCTTCTCCGTTAAATGTCCTGTTGTTCCCCTCGTTTCCTGTTGCTATTTACATTTTCCTTCTTGTCTTCCTCAGACAAGGTCATTTACTCTTTTCAGTTTTATGCATCAATCCCCTTCAGTCTGTTTTAGTACTTTTTTATTTTTTTGCCATGGATTGGTATGAAAATTTTGTCTACAATTCTTAAATCACTCATAAATCGCTCATCTCTGAAATGACAAAATATCCCATAAACCCATGGGGAGGCTGCCGTGCAGTACCTCTTGTTACCTGTGGTATAACAGGAAACGGAAACAGTGTGAGTCAGCACAGAAAAGTACCCTGGTTGACCTCTCTTTACGAAACAAACAACAGTCAAACATGCCATCGCCAGCCTGTAGACACACACATACACACACGCACATACACACACACACATACACACATACACGCACATACACGCGACGCCTCCATCAGTTGCACAGTGAAACCTAAGCTGTAATTAAAACGTGTTCCAGTTTGAGCATTTGTTTTGTTTGCCTCTTAACCCTCCTGCCTTCTAATGCTCCTGATGCTAAGTCATTTAACCTCAGATGTCTCCACGTGAATGTGCACGGTACACACTGTACCACCCGGGCACACCAGGGCACCGTAACCGTAGCGGTCAATACCCTAATGCTCGGCTAATGGCGTTACGAAGAGCTATTCGGTTAAAGACGTTTAAACAAACTCTGACACAGATCTCAGGTCCAGACTACATATGTTGGAGGATTTAGAAAACAAGGTACTTTAAGGTTAAGTGATGCTGGGCCTGAATCCCCCCCCCCCCCCCCCCCCCCCCCCCCCCCCCCCCCCCCCCACCACACCCCCACCCCGCAAAGCCTGAATCTCCATTTGCTTTTGTACAGACCTGAATAAGGAGATTTGCAGAGATAAGAGTAAAGAGCACTTAAATCTTCTAACACACTTATGGTATTGCACAGTCTGGTGCCGTCCAGTATATCAAGGGATTCATAGTGTTCAGCCACATGTTAATTAATTTAATTTATTTAAAGGTAACTGTTCTAAGTAAAAAAAAAAATTTGTGCCGTTTTTTTATCTCAGTGTACAGTTTAAAGGAACATTATGTGTAGGGTGGGTTATTTGGGTTCATGGGTGTCCATGTGTTCAATTAGTCACAAGTTTGGTGCAAACAAAACTGTGGCAGTTACATTACTGTTGAAATGCACATGCAATTATGTATTTATCAAGCATGGTTGTAAGTGCATCTTAAAAGAAGTCACGGAGAAAATGGATAAACATTTGTTTTTATTTAACCTAACCTCATTAATATAAAAGGAATTATTATATTAGAATTATTACAACATTTCCAATATATGATGGTGTTAAGATGCAATGAGACAGTAAACAATACCATTACACGACATGTCCAGATATGTAGCTTAACATCATCGTATCAGGGATTTCACAAAACTCATCCAGTTATTGATCACACTGATTGATCCAAAGAAATTGTAGGGGTCATTTAGGGTTGAAAGGTCAGCTGGGGACAGTAGGAGCAAATGCAGGCCTACTACATACAGATATCATCACGACTGGAAGGGACCTTCACATGACCCCCAACCTGCCATTAGGGACTACGCAGATAGATGTCCTTATCTTTCCCTGCAGCTCCCCCGCAGCTAGCTGACAGAACTGGGGACTGTCAATCTCAGATGACATGTTATGTCTTACTCAGCCAGGAAGCGGGACAGCACCAGACGAATCACTTCTAAATGACGAATCAGTGTCGGGACGGCCGTTTATCACTCTTTTGTCGTGGTACCAAGATACATCTATCTCTGATTAAGGATAACGACGTGTTCGGATTGTGTGTGGGGGGGGGGTGGCGTGTTTGTGATTTTTCGATAGCTACGACTTTAAAATCTCTTCAGAAAAAGGAACTTCAAAGCGGAAGAAAAAACAACAGGATTTACGCTGATGCTTGTTGCGCAGATTCCTTGTACAGATTCAAAATCCCGGTTTCACAAACAGGTGTTATGAGTGAGAAGAAGGATTCACTTCAGTTAAGTGGTGATAATTGAGTGCTGATCTTTGGTCCTCCTCTCCATCTGAAGCTGGCAGCCTTGGTGACCTCCTCTTTCTTTGCCTCGCTCATCCAAGGCGCTTCCTTATATGGTTCGCCATAATGATACACGTTGTAAAGTCTGTGTAAGCACTACCTTCCGACACTAAAAGTGACCCTTAAGAGTGTAATGGGGCTATATTCCTCCTGGCATTGTGAAAAGGTGAAAAAAAACAATTTATAACTCTTTGTGCTGCCACTTAAGGACTCCCATCACCGGTTTATTTGAGGCGAATGAGGAAGCTTGCAATTTGCAGTGTTTCGAAAGGAAAATAGGTATGTTTAAGAAAGTAAATAGCAGGTTATACTGCAGGTTCATGGCTCCTGTTTTTATGACTCTTGAGTATATGTTTGTGCGTTCGAGATAAATGCTCGGCAAAACGGAAATTTGCAATGACAATGTGTGTATCTGTGACTTAAAGACCTTACAGAGGTCTGACGATACTAAGAAAATTCCCATGACGAAAATAAGTGATGTAATCCATCAAAGGGTTAATTTGAATGGACCAAAACATTGTTGTTTTTGCTCTTTCAGTTGTATTATGTTATTAGAGATATTCCCAAACTTAAACGTGCATACTGGAAAAGTTAGTCAGAGATTTTTTTTATCTGTCTATGGAATTGTGCAAGTTACTATTTGAAAGCCTATTTGGATCAAAGTGATTCTGCTTCACTGTGAAATACTTGACGCAGGCCTCAGTAAGCTTACAGTTTGGTTTAGTTTGCCTAATAACTTAGATATAACAAAATAGTGTTTTACACGTGGCCATTTCTATGCTCACAGGCCTCCTCATCTCCAGAGCAGGTCTAATTCTCGATAAAGCCGTCATAAGTCACTCCTGTGCTTTTAAGATTACACTGGAAGAGAGAAACCAAGGAGCTGTTGGTATTAGCAGGCGCGGGAAAATTACATCGTGTCCATTCAATAACTGCTTGGACTGCTAATCAGCTTGAGCACAAAACCATGGACCATGAGTGAAGCCAAAGACTCCGAAAGCCCGTCCGCGCTTTCGCCTGTGAGAGAGAGAAAAAAAAAGATGAGGGATGAGAGTACGAGCAGGTTGGAAAAAGACGAGCTCCTCACTATCAGCTGAGGTTCCCATGTATTTATATGAAAGATATTTATTCAATTTCTGAGCTCGGGGGATGACAAATGATAATCCGTTAAATGTCTGCGCACACCTTCCCTGGTACTGGCACCTTATTAAAATATGTAGATTAATTTGCGACTGGTTCAGCATGTGATTAGAGCGTTGGATTGGGTGCTCGAGATTCAGCTCATATTTGTAATCTTCTAAATTTAACAGCGAGTGAGAGCTTGTCAATTAAACGGGATGAAATGATGGGGAAGAGTAAGATTCGTCTTCATCTCCTTGTTTTATGCTCGAGTGGCCACGGCGTTATCATTTGCAGGGCTTCGGATAATTGGCAGCAGTTTTGTTGAGCACCTCCGATTCCGAATGAATTTGTGTTCTTCAGCCAGACAGCGGCTCAATACTCTTTGGCAAAGTGCAGCCAAGGCTTTGTCAATTATAGCGCGTGTCAGTGGGAAAAAATATCATGTCGCTCCAGATGATGGAAAGGCATTAAGAGAGGGGAAAAAAAAGATCTTATGGAATTTAATGGTATTTATGTCACTTTGAAGCTGATTGATTTGCACTTTTCATCCTGTACGTGCTGGGCGCTTTTCCTGTTAATTTGACTCGCGACCGAAACTTGATTTCAATGCGAGGATCCTCTTGTGTGACAGGCTAAAACCACCTAAATGCTATATACATTGCTCTTGCTGGTCCAGCGTAGTGTATAAGTCCAATGGGAGGGAATATATGCGGCTTGTCAAACAATTTACACAGCAGTAGTTTTGTTCTCCTGCACACAACATGTTGTCGTACCTTCCATTTACTCTAAATGCACAATGTCGTATTTGTCAAATTAATTTTTTTTTGATTGAAAGAGAACATACGATCGTGCTCTTTATGCTCAATAGGCAGAATGTCTGTTCAGGTATCAAGTACCTGCTTTCCATTAACAATAATGTGAAACCTTTGTTTCCCTCTACAGCCCATACTGACAGCTGGTCTTTGTCAACCTTTGACTGAGCTGAATGAGACAACTGAACAATGATCTGACAATGAGGTTCCAGCAAAGAAACCCCTTTGTCATCAAACACAATAACACAATTTGGGTTAATTAAATCTAAGCTAATAGGCAGTGATTGAGCCCCACATTTGACTCAAATCAAATTAGCTGTGCCGGCAGACAAGGTCTGTGGGATGGAGCGGTCGCACAGGACTCCGGAGCAGGTTTGGATTGATCCATGCGGAGCCACAATCATTATGGCAAAAGATCTATCACGACAACAACGTGCACGGTGCTCTACCAGTGGTGCTCCACACATTAATCATATGCTTTGTTAAGTTTGAATATTTCACCCACTGTTTCGAACTTTATTGCTGTGACACCTAACTATCAAACCTCGGCTGCAAAGCAGTGCGCAAAGTTTGCAGGGGAAGTAAAAGTCGACCTGTTGTGCTCTGTGACAGATATAGCCATGGGGCTTTCCTTCCCTTTGACCAGACCTCACTAAAGACCCCAGGGCTCAAGAAAGAAAGTGGTGAAACATGCATGCACGCACACACACACACACACACACACGCAGAGAGAGAGAGAGCTGTCTTGACAGTGTCTCGTTTCACCTCCTCTCAGCACTTTTCCATCCCTCTGGCAGGATTTTGCAATTCCACTTTTTACCCACTTGGACGGTAAAAAAGTTTGAGGTGAAAACTTAAACTCTTTGCTGCATCGTTTTGTTGCTCCTTGTAAGAATACCAAAAAAAAATAAAAAATGCCAGCTAGTCGGAACGAGGCAGAGTGAGTCGGTGGTCTTCTCTCATGCAGGTGAGCCTGCAGGTAGACTGGTCTGGACAGAGTGGTGCACCCGGAGAGCAAGACAGGATTAGAGGCCGCTCCTGACATTTGGCACAACACCCATCTGGGGGCAGGGTTAGCTTAACGGTGAAGGGTCATGGGGTCACAGGCCTGACCAACCACTGCTGGAAGGCTCAGATGCATATAAGACACGCTTGAGCGCCACCATTCTGTTAGAAAGATAGCATGCTCAAAACTCAAAAGCAGTCGATTGCTTATATAATAAATTTAACTTCTCAGTACATATATATATATATATATATATTTTTATTTTTATTTTTTTTAAACATTGGATGAATGTTGTATCTGTAAAGATGTGTGTGTCTGCAAGAAAAGGAGCGTACTGTACATGCATGCTACAGTGCAAACTGTGTGCATGTGTGTGTTTGCACATGCGTGCCTGTGAATAAGTGTGTCTCGCAGTCGGGTGCGTGGTGGGTTCGGAGCAGGAGCAGCAGGGCCTCCTTGGTCCTTCAGTCCCTCAGTCACTCACGTCCTCTTGCCTGACTGCTTTGCTCAGCCAGGCTGAAAGCTGCTCGGTTGTCAGGTTGGAGTGTGCTAATTAGGCTCCAGTTTAATTTTTCAGGACGCTCTGCTGCCCTTTAAATGGCCATTTCAAATTCAAAGTGATGGTAATTGTCCCATGGAATGGTGATTTTGTTATCACCCCGGGATTTTTTTCTTAGTAGTTTATTGACAGAAATTAGAAAAATGGTCAAATTTCATATTTCTATCATCTTATTTTTTTTTTCCTGCAGTCTGATGTGGGATGCAGATGTTTCTCTGTGCTGGCACCGTTCACCAGGCTGTGAACACTGCGGATCAGAGCTTCCCCAGTTAACCAGTGCAACTAAATTAAATGTCAATTCAATTTCACCTGGAGGAAATTAGGATGTTTGGCTCGTTATATGCAACAAGCTAAAAAAAAAAAAAACAAGCAACTAGTGACAGACCTCTTTGTTCGTATGTTATGTATATATGTTCACAAACTGTACCAATCAGCAACAAAGAAGCAATGGTCAACTTATAATGGGACATTTAGCTGGGTGGCAGTGAGAAAAGGCAGAATATTTATCAATTACATTACGAGGAGAAAATATTCAGGGTGATTAACCCCATGTTACAGTTTTTTTTTCATTTGGCTTCCATCCCAGTCTAACTCGTCCAGATGAAACTGGCTGATGAGGAGAGCAGCTGGAGTTATTAGAACGCTGGAGAAAAAAAGAGTACATTTGATAGCCTCCTGCAAGAGTAATTGGGGTTAATGAGTGGTGCTATACGAGAGGAAATTATTACATTTGGTCAAAGTATGAAAAATCTTAGAGGTTGACAGAAAGAAAAATCAAAGCTAACTTTGCCTAATGTTAGCAGAATTTTTTAAAAAATGCATTAATGTGCATTAACCTCCATAGAAAATACATTTTATTTCACTAATGAGTCCATTTCCCATTAAAATCACCTCAGCTTTTCAATAAAAATAGCTTTTTGCGTCACTTTGGAGCCACAGACAATTCATTTATTCTATTCCTGCAAATGAAAAACCTTGTTCCACACTTTGGACCAGAAGCAACTTCTGATACCACATGTACCACATGTAATTCACTTTCACTTGCCAAAGTTTGTATTGATTCCAGCGGGCGCATTTCCTTTTCCTTAAAAGTGGAAATACCCTGGGTGTTTGATGCTATTTACTCGTGTCCTGTGCTGGCTTTGCTCTGTCAGGCGAGGGTTTCAGTTCGTCTTGAAAGGGATTCCTTGAAGTGACTCGGGTGTCAGGTTTGTGACGCGTCCTCTTTTCAATTGTCTTTGCACTCCTCGGAGATGTGAGGACGTGCGGCTCCTCAGCCGTCACAATATTGATACTGTACGATGGCTGTCGAGGCACAAGCCTCCTGCCTCTAATCTGCCCTGACAGACCGCGCGCCACATGAGTGATAGCAGGTGTGACATCACAAATAAGAGATAAATCGAAGGAAGTGAATAAAGAGAAAACTAAAATAAAAAGTTTTTGGAGAGGGTTGTGTTTTTTTTTTAAGTTTAATTTATTCTTTCATAGAGATGATGGGTAGATGGGAAGGAGAAGGTCTATTTTTTTTATTCCTGTTTTCTCCAATCCAACATCCATTATTCGTTTCTCTCTCTGTTCAGAGCAGGAAGAGGTGGTTGATGGGACGGTGGCAGGGGCCATCCGTTGTGGCGGTGTCAGCGGTGGATTTATTTTCTCTTTAGTGTGCAGAGGGAGACACGGGACAGGATGCTTAAGCCTGTAGAACAAAGGCATACAATAGACTCCTTCAAAGACACCTTGAAGACACTGATTCATCAGTCAGACAAGAAGCCCGTGGGCAGGTGTCTGGCCACAATGGGTCACTCACACATATACACGGACGTGCGTGCACACACAAACAAAAGGCACGGAGAGAAAACACCACACAATCAGCTCCTTTTGCTTTCATTGTGATCCCGTGAGATGGATGGGCCCGGGATGGCACCTTTGTCCCAGAATGCAATAGACCCAGCAGCATGAGGCTCTTTGTTAAGTTGTGGATCTCAGTTACAGCACAGCCAATACCGTCACTGTCTCTGGAGCAGGACACAATAGGTGGTGGATTCCAGCCAGTCGAGCTTTCTCATGTATTAGTTAATCATTACTCGTTAATGGCCCCTTTCTCTGGTGTTTTTACCGTCTAATATAGTGGGTAGCAATAATTTACTTTTTCCAAAACCGCCTCTGCTTTTCTGTGCTGGAATATTTTTGGACACGTCAGCAGGTGGGCGAGCGGAGAGCAGGTCTGAGTCCCGGCGCTGTCACAGTCTGACGGGACAATAAGAGGGTTTGCTCGGGCATATTGTGCAATGGAGGCCGATGTGGCGCTGCGTAGCGTCCGGCGTGAGTGACAAGGTGGAAACGAGGAGCAAATGTCACCATTTCAAATTCACTTATTGGTCACCTGTGTAAATCTGTATTGGTCGTTTGGACGTTATACGCCGCACTCAACTTAGATACTAATCATGCAACGCTTAAAGCTGGAATACAGACACAACCGATGAAGTAGTTACAGCGACCAGAGCTCCTGAGAAAATGATGTTGTTTTTCTCTTACTTTTTTGACATGTTGCCAATAAAAGTCTTTCCCCCCTCGTCCCACAGGAAAGACTCTTGAAATTGTTCATTTACCGAAAGGAAGAAGTTGAAGGCCGGGACATTCTCCTTCTTTTTTTTTTCTGTCAGATTTGTAAAGATTATTCCCATCATGATCCTATTAGCCGCAGGGAGAATGTGACTGCTTAAGATGGATTTATGGAAAAATAGTTATCCCCCCCAAAAAACATTGGTCAGTGAATGAATCCAACCCCTCCCACCTCCACAGGCCCTATTCCCTCTGCAAATTCAATTCAAGAGGCTACGTTTGTGTTCCCAAGGCCAACAAGTCTGAAAGTCATAATCCCAGACCACAAGTACCACTTCACGTTCCCAGCAGGCTCTTTCCTGGAACTTAAGGATTGTTGAGGCGGAGCTGATTTGGCAAGGGATTAATCTGCCCCAGCACCTGCAGTCTGTAACCAGCCATTGGCTGGCGCATAGAGGTCTGAGAGGGATGCCACAGCAGCAGGTTACCAAAGGGAAAGAAGTACAGATTCCGAAATCTAGGAAACTTTTACCTATTCTTGTGCAAAATTTCACGTTTTTTTTTATTTAAGGTGCCAGAAGTCAAAGTCAAAACCACAACTCGTGGCTTGTTAAAAAACGGATTCCTTCTCTTGCACTCAGTGTAATGAGTGAGGCTTACCCTACCCTGCCCTTCAACACTTTATTCTCCTCAGGTCAGAAACCCAGCTCAGTGCCCCCATGGCTGGCGCCATATGTGAGCCACCCAGGGGGTGGTGCAGTGGAAGCCTGCTGGTCATGCCACTGAGCTCAGGTAGGGTTCCTGATCCGGACCCCCCCTCCGCTCCCCCCAACTCGGGCACCCAGGGGAGAGGAGGTGTTAAAACCTGAAGGGCCTTTGCCTGGTCCCCTCTGAGCATGCAACCATCTGCTCCCCGCCCCCGCCCAGCTGGCCACCTTTGATCCCACCAAATTTGAGCTAAAACGAGTCTGATGACAGAGGTCTTCCAGTTTGCTCTGGAGGAGGGGGGGAGGATGGAGGAAGAGCAGAGGTTCACGGACGCGAGATAGTGAGAAACTTGGTGATGACATGGCCTGCGAATCTGAATCAGACATCACTTTCACAGATGCGCGTCAGCCGAAAGAGCTGGATATTTTAGATAATAAGCCACACTGTTGCACTCTGAGATAAATATATACAAAAAGTCGTGTCAACTTAAACATTGCATCTTGTAAAATAAGAAAATTACAGGTAGATATATCCAGTAACATATGAAAATATATGGAATCATACCATTTATCTTCCTTAATGGCTAGGAACACACTGTGACCATGGCAATGTAATTGCAACATCTCATATCTCTAATTAAAACATGTCTCTCAAACAGATGTAAAATGTGAGCCGGGGTCAATTAAAATTGATATCAAAATGATCAGAATTATTCCGCCACAGGAAAATGTATGGATCTGAGCCAAATGGCTTTTTTTCCTCAGGATTAAAGGAGGAGTTTGACCTAAATGACCAATTCAGTGATGAATCAGTGAGCGAGCACCCAATCTGCATTTTTCCTCCTGCGACACGGAACCAAATTGATTCCACGGAAAATATCATGTGAATAATTAAATGCATTGATTAAACAGTGAGATAATATTTAATTAAGGTGGCTCATTAGAATTCCTCGCGCACCACCATTAATGGGTCATTAAGACAATTAATTAATTAAGCACCCTCCAACTACCAAAAGGAATTCAATCTATAATGAGTACATGTTTTTGAAGAAGTTAATTAGGAAATCCCTGCTCTTGTATAGTCTTGTGTACAGAATCTAATGTGAACTTCAATTACTGCTATAAACTTGCAGAAGTTCTCAACCCAAACGTAACTTTATTTGTTACACTTCTTTGCAAACAGAATCCGAGTACTTGTGCATGTACAGTACAACTTAGGGTTTTGCTGCGGCTCCTTTGTAATGTTATGTTTTTGTTTAATAAATAATCGTGCTACAATGAACGATTGATTAATTAGACAGAAAATTAATCAGCAACTATGTTGTAGCATAAGAATATTTAAAAGATAAAAAGTTATATTTTAAAAGTCGCCAAAACTTCTCTCCGATTTGCCTCTTTAGCAAAAAAAAAAAAAAAAAAAAAAGTGGATGTCTGTGGAAAACACATTTCTATTAGGAAATCCTTGACATGAAATATTTTGGGAACGCTTGATCTATATTCTACAGAGGGAGGAAAAAGGTCTGTGGAAAACACATTTCTATTAGGAAATCCTTGACATGAAATATTTTGGGAACGCTTGATCTATATTCTACAGAGGGAGGAAAAAGCAAGGTGGAGAAGTGACAGCTAAAGCAGCCCTGTGTATGATCAGGGGTGAGCTCCCCTGGTGTGATCCCTTACCCCTGTAGCGTGAACAATCCTCAGACGTGATCTGTCAGGCTAACCGGCTTGCATAAATAAAATCTGGTTATCTCCCCATCCCTTTTCCTCCCTGTCCGCACCCTGGCTGTATTTAATCACGAGGGGAGGGGGCATGGGATAGGGCCGTTTTTCTGCCAGAATAATCAGAAGGCCTCCATGTGTCCTGGTCATATGTATTAATCCTGCCGTCCTATGACTGGCCTTATCAGCTACCAAAGCCCACCTCTCCTGGGATCTGAGCTGCTGTCTCAGCGCCCTCTAATCTGCCCTGAGAAATTGTTAACAGGATGTAAATGCGTCCCGGGATGATATACGGGCTCTTGTATAACATACATGTTATTGTTAAGCGTTTTGCATGCAGGCTCTGAGATTATGCACACAGAGAACGGGAGAGATGGTATTGATTGATGGAATAACAAATGTCGAATATCGTTTTAGATGCAAATGATCACACAGGGTTATGGGACAAATCTTTTTTTCTTTTTTTTTGCTGCTTATGGATATGGACAAGGATGAAATAGTGGAGGGATTGGGCGACTTATCTTGGGCTGCTATTTTGGTTTAATGGAATGTAGGTGAGGAAGAAACGTGGATTCTGCCATCAAGGCTGTTATATTCTACAAATGCAAGCGTATGAAATTTGGATTTCATGAAGTGGCTGAGTTTAAAGACGTCACAGGTATAATGTGAGCCATGTGTCGCCTTTTAAAACATCCTAAGGTGTCATATGCAATTAAACACTGATGGGTAATGGGACACGTGCTTTGTTTTGTCACCTGTACAGGAATTAATTCACGGATTCTTGAGCATTTTGACAAAAACGCTCGTCCTGTCAGTTTCATGCAGAACTCGTTTTTGAGTCCGAGGACACTTCAGCGTAACAATCTGATGCATTTCTCGTGTGACGCTGACTAGTTCGTCTTTACTCTGTCAGCATGGACGGGTACATCACCGATACGCATTTGCCACGGTCGTACAAAGCTGTCAAGAACTGCGTTTTTAAAACATCAATAAAAGCACAGGCTATATGCTGTCAACCATCAGCTGCATATTGTATCTTATCAGCATCCATGGTTATTTGCAGTGTGTTTCCAAAAGGAATCACAAATGAGAATCTCATGTGCCTCCACTGTGGAACCGAAAAGCATTCATTAATCCACATGTTCCAATCATGGATGTCCTTAGTTTTGTTGGCTTTTACTTTTCTTTTGTTTTTGCTGTGTTCGCAACAAAGACAGTTTGGTGTCACTTCCTGTCAAGGCTGGTTTAGGACTCGGCATCAGTTCGGATGGACGGGAAGCCGTGTGATTTTTCTGTCCTACAGTAATTAGATCTCCGCCTTTCTCTTCCTTGCAAATGTGATGCACAGCATCTCAAAGCACTGTCTCCCATGATTAAAGACAGCTCATTATCTGTGGCTAGTCACTGTCTGATTCAAGCCCCAACAGAGGAATGTGTGCGACCCAAAGAAAAGGCGCAATTGTCCTTGTCACGTAAAAGAGGATCCGTGTTTATTATATTCCAGCTCTACCCTCTACAGAATTGGCTGTTTGATTTTGTTTCTCATTGTTTCTCATTATCATCTCCTCTGAACTTAAATCAGAATCCATCAAAGCCATTCCCAGTGGTGGCTGTTTTATGGATTACCAAAAAAATCGAGCATGAAAAAAGCACCATTTCTGTTCAAAAATAAAATATTAATATCTTAAAAACGTCTTCATTATGCTTTAGAAAACACTAACAGTGATGGTGTTTAGCATTCTCAGTATGCATTGCTCCACTCGGGGACACCTGACATCTTGCTAGGACAGCGTACCTGGCAGCAGTGACAGAAACTGTCAGGACAGGGGACTCCTTAAAAGATGTCACGCCTAAAGAGCCTCCTCAGAGAAACGGGGACCCGTAGACGGTCCATTTGTCCGGCGACTATAATTATCAGAAATCCAATGTTGAACCTGACTGCGTGGTGGCAGTGTTTAATGGAAATGTTACAAATAAGGACCTCAAATAATGAATAATTTCTGACCACTCTCAGCAGCGTCTCCCAGCAAGAGGGTGCCAAAAAGTGGACGTTTTTCAAGCTGGGGACTGATTAGGCCGAGGATGGGACTCGGCTGGAGAACGGACAACGCGGCGCTTCCCCAGGGAATAAATTTGCACCTGCCCCATCTAGAACAATGGGCCTCTTCCTTCGCACCGTGCACTGGGTTTAATTAAAAAACATGGGTAATTTGCACACTCTACTTTGCTTCAAAATTAGAATCTAGTTCACCACTGAGTCTGTTAATTTGCACAGGAAACTGCCGGCTGAGTGGGGATGGGGCTGTGATGGGTTTGACAGCAGACTGGACAAAGAGCGGACACTGTGAAAACATCCGCACTATGAGACCTGCCACCTCGCTCGCTCTCCTTTATTGCTGCTACAAGCGGTGTTCAGCTAACTTTAATTCAACATAGCAGTGGAATAATCCCTAACTGAATAATTCTGTTCCGGTCCTTATAATTTTGTTTATATGCAGAACTGTTGTTTATTTTTTGGCATTTTATTTGAGTTGCACTTTGACCTTTAGTTCAACAGGAAGTGATTGCTTGTCAATGCTGAGCCCAACCTGTAAGTTTCCTATAAGTTTCTGTATAGTGTTGTATTATGTGATGTATTGTCAAGCTTATGATGGCAGTTTGTATTTTGGTTTGCTGTTTGCATAATGTTGCCAGCATCAGTACGCTGACTAGGGTTAGCATGTTAGCGTTAGTATGATTGACCTAGCACTTGCGTAGCCTGTTAGCTTGTGCATAGCTTGTGTATGTTTATTGAACACCTAATTTATGTTACGGGGATATTGTATCTTTTTGCCTCGTTAATAGTGGTTTATATTTTGTGTCTTGCAGTTGTCACCTATCTGTCGTTTGACTGGCATGTCCATAAAGTTCATGAAGGAGAACAACATTCTCACGTCATCACCAGAAGGGTAAGCTATCTGCGTAGCATTAGCGTTGGGGAAACAGTGAGGACAGAGAAAAAATCCTGCCATGTCACTTCTGACAGGTGACCGGATTGAAAAGGCGGATGAATTATGACAGTTTTCATATTAAGCAGACTTATCTGTAGAAAAGAGCATTAAGAGTGCCAAGTACATCGACCGATACTATCACAAATTGACCTGCCAATCACCTCGTCCTGGCTTCAATAGAGCAGATAAGGTATTTAAGGTCATTGAAAGCAGATTCTGTGTTGGCCTTCTTCTTTACTATTATCAAAGCCTTTCCCAGTGAGAAAATGCCTTAGTCTGTTGCAACATAAAAAAGATCTTGGATAATTCACCCAATCTCAAAAGTAGAGGCTATTTCACAGCAAGGTTTTTACATGCTAACAGAAATAGACCTTTAATACTTTAAAACATGTCTGAGTGGACTTGGTAGCAGTGGAAATGGAAATGGACCCCAGAGCTTATGATGTAATCTCGCTGATATTTATTCATCTAACGACGACTAAGAATGTAAACTGATGGCTACATTCAATCCGACGTGACCCCAACGAGCTTTACACATTAAACTAATGAATTGTGCATGAAAAGTAGCTCAAAACCTTCAAGGAAGACATTGTGTGAGCTATAATGCAGTGAAATCCCAGCAAGGTATTAGTGTTAGCAAATGGTAGATAATACCAAAAGATTCAAAGATGTATGTTCAACAATGATCCCTGTAAGGGTGAATTAAAGCTCCTGGCAAATTGGATGTGACTCAGACTTTGTGGACTCAAATCTATAATGCAATCCCCCATGTTCCTTGTTTGGAAATTCTCACAGGGAATTAGGACGTAGACTTAAAAACAAAACCGTCTTTAAATAGTTCAGTGTACATGTGATAATTGCATATTTTCACAGCTCAGCTATGATTTGGAGAAGACGTCAAAAGTGGGGCCTGAATTGTTCCTGCTAAGATAAAGGAGGCAACACGAGGAGCCTTGGAGACAGAGAGTCGAGGGCAGGGAGAGAGTGTTACTTTTTGGGGGCGATCACTCCTCACGTCGAGCTGGAGCTGTCGTACCTGTCGCGGCAGTGCTGACAGGCGGTTTGTTTGGACGGGGAGGGTCATGCAAGGAGCAGGGGGAAGTGAAAGAATGCTAAGGACACTCAAAGTTAGTGATAGCAAGAGGGGATTGGGCAGCCGAGGTGACATTGTGATTTATTGGCTCCTCAGTGGGTTATCTTGACCTGAGTCTGAGGTCACTGTAACAGTCGCGGCTAATGGGAATTTTTCATGCTCCTTATGTTCACTTTGCAGAAACTGCGTGGTTTGCTTTAAACAAATATGTATGAGGACAGCTCATCACCTCCAGTACGCTTAAACAGTTTCGCCTTTTAATGCTTTTTATTTGTTGTTGTACATCGTTTCAGGCTTGTGTGAGTATATTAAGGGCAGTTGTGTTTCAAAGGTTTTAAGCGGGCAGTTTCTTCTTTCACCTCAGCTGAGGTCCGCTCCTCTTCAGCTGTTGTTTTTTTTTTTGGGTCCTGTTTACTCAACATTGAGCGGCGTCCAAGTTGTCATCACCTGTGAAATGACTAAGCTCAGCGTGTAAAGCTCTAATGAGAAAACACACAAAGGCGCTCATTTGGTATTGCCGCATTACACAGGGATACAGTATGAACCGACCCCCCCCCCCCCCCCCCCCCCCCCCCCCCCCCCCCCCCCCCCCCCTCTCTTCTTCTTTTGTTCCCCCCCCCCGCCGCAGCTATCCAAACACTTAGCTTTTCATATAGGCTGTTGTTGCCGTGCGTTTGGCTTGCGTGGCCATGGGGCCAGCTGTTGACACTGTTACCACTGCATTTCCTGTTAAGCCTACCAGCTGCCTCTTCTCTATTCTCCACCCTCCCCTGGAAGGGCGAGTGAAACAAGTGTTAGCAGCCGCCTCGACGACAGACAGCTCCTTTCTGCCTCTGGCTGTTACTGTATCACCAGGCTTTCATGGCACAAAGAAAACCAGCGAGCGTGGAGACCACAATGGCCTCACAATGCACCACACCAAGCCCTCTCTTCTTAACACAGGCGGCAGTCCATGTACGTATGCATGGCAGACTGTATGCCATGTGCACAATAATGACATGGCTGCAAATGAGTATGTCTGGACCACGTATTGCATGCAGCTGAATACACAAGAGTTCATTAAATAAGATGTTAATCAAGTATGGAACTGCTTATCTGTGGCCATAGAGCATCGGTTGCATCAGTTCATCTGCTAAGTTGCTAGATCTGCAAAGTACCCTTATATGCAAAGTATACTATAAAGAATATGCGTGCGTTTGTCACTGTCACTACATCCCCCTCCATCTTCATATATTGACTGTCAGAGAGAGTGAAGGGTATTCAAGTAATTAGTTTATATGCATAAGAAAGACAGCGGCGGACTTGTGATGTAAATGCTTTGTGGCCATGTTAGGGATGTATGTGTAGCTTCTCAAAGCAAAGCCGGCAACAACAATTGCGGAGTCTCTTTTCGGCGTTGTGCGATCGATAATGAAATCTGACCATTTTGATGGGACGGGGGCTTTTAAGAGCAGACTTTAAAAAACTTCCCGTCGTTATTAATGGCGGCAGTTTTCCATTGTGAATGCGGGAGGGGGGGGAGGGTTGCCGAGGAGGTGTCACATGATTAAAGTGGCGATCGGAGATAGCAGGATCGGTAGGGTATGGGAAGAGATAAGAGGAGAGTAACCGTGTTTAAAGTGTGCTGTGATCAGCCATTGCATGAGGGAAAGCAATGACAGGTGTAGTGTAGATAGGCTCGCTGTGAGGAAAACAGGAACGGGTGACTCCTCCAAAGCTCTGCCGCTAAAATTAGAATATTTCAGAAGATGTGAACAATGGACTGTTGGATCTGGGGAATAAGGATTCAGAAAAGTATTTTTATTCAAACCGATAATGACCCTTCCTGCGAGCACATATTGTTAATTCAACAACAGTGGAAAACATAGCTTTACAAACACAAAGGAGCTGTTCCGCCTTGCTCAGGAACGACAAAAGTAAGGCCAAGACACACTAGAGGACAAGGCCAGCCCTGAGACAGAGGGGGTGCAGGGAGAGAGTGTTTAGTTTGTGCTTTACAGATCTGCCGTGTCAGCATATCACAATCCGAACCAGTGTCTCAAACACGGAGCGAGAGAGACGCCGCAACCGCTACAACATTCGATAAATATAATAAACATCCCTGTGAAGCAAATTGTTCATAAGCTACCTGTTTAATTTTTCAGATCTCCTTGAACCATATATTTCCTTATTAGTTTGGAGACGTTCGCTTGGCTTGAGTGGATGGATGATGCTGTCAGGGGCCTGGGCATTATGGCGGCTCTGTGTGAGTGATTTCTACCAAGGAAAGCCTATTAGGCCTGACAGGGGGATGATGATATTAGGCCATCATCATTCAGGAGACACCGCCCCCACCAACCCCACTACACCCTCATCCATCAGACAGCCCAAAACACCCAGCCATGCTCCCTCCTTTTCCTGCCCACCCCCACCCCCCGACTCCCGCACCCACTTGCTCTCCTTCTTCATTCCCTCCCTTGTTTTTCTTTTGCCCCCTCTTCCATTTCTTTCCATCCCCGACTCTCTCACCTTACTCCCACCTTGCATTCTGTCTCATCCCATCTTCATTGTTCTATATCTCTCTGTCTATCAACTTCCCTCTCTTCCTCTCCCTCTTCTCACTCACTCACTCACTCACTCGCTCGCTCGCAAACACAAAGACAAATTCTGCCCTTTTCTTAGCCCATGAAACATTTAACATTTCATTCCAGATCTTGGCAGACGCAAGTAAAAAATGACCTAATGAATCTTACTTATTGTCTATCCTGAGTGCAATCATCAGCTAAATATGAAATCCCTGTCCCCTGGCCTGTATCCATTGTCCTCTTGGCCTTCCTTTTTCTTGCCCATCCACCGCTGATTGAGATCTTTACCTCAAAGGTGGAAAAAAAGGCGAGCCAGAGAAAGAAATCTGTGCGTTTGAAAGCTCAGTCAGAGATTACGGCACGATGCGCTGCAAAAGGCAAATGTAGCCTCGAGCCTACAGAGGTTCAGCTCTTTCACACTTCAGAACCTCAAATGTGTTTCTTTTCAAAACAAAAAAAAAATCAACCCCAGTCAAGGCTGACTCAAGTTACATCACTTTAGGCAATTTGTCATGTTTGGAAGCTCCAACAAAAGGTTTCATAAAACATCTCAAGCTCCTGAGCCTGCACCAATAGCCTACATAGACTATAGCTACATCATAGGTTTTGCTGTAGCTAATGAGCATCAACTGTTATGGCATTGGCCTTCTAGTGTGTTTCAGTTCTAATGTCTGAATGGCAGTAGAAGCAGTTGGAAAGTGCTGCTGCCTGCTATACATACTTGCTTGTCTCCTGTATAGGGGGCAGCACTGGTCATTTTTTGTTCCCATATAGGATTAGACAACCACAACAAACGCAGGGAGTTCTTTTTAGTAATCCACCTGACCCCTGAGTCCCACTCTCTGTGCGTACCCTCTTTTGTTGGGGTGTAAATCCTACTGACCTTAGCTTTGGACCAGAGGTGCCTGTAGCTGTGACCCCTGAGACCTTGGCCCTGTGGAGGAGCAGGACTGGAGGAGCTCCATTGATGAGAAGAGCTTGGCTGGACGTTTACTCTAAGCTTGTTTCACATGGTGATCAGTGCAGCCGATGGCCGCCTGTTGGCCTTGACAATGGATGGTTTATGTGCCAACAGTCAAATAGTGCCAACAAGCCAGTGCTCTCACAGTGTTCATTGTCAGCTCGTTCTCGTTTGGGTTTGCTTAAAGCCTCGATCAAACAAGCCTTTGTCTTGAGTATATCTCCCTGATAGAATTTCATACTTTAGCATATAAATACATTGACACATTTATAAATATTCTTTCTATTTATATGAGCATACCTGCTCCACAACACTTCCTTCATACCTCCTCAGTGCAAAAATAGAAACAGCGTTCCATGTTAAGTGACGGAGGAACACTTTAATTGGAGCTCATTATGCACCTAATACACATACGCTGGAAAAGCTGATGATTCCGATACATTCAGGCTGATTTAAGTTCCTCTGAAAACGTTGGCAAAGAGAGGGTCCACTGTTAAGACAGACTTCTCCCAAGAGAGCAGTACAGATCTTCAAACAGCATCCATGGTTTACTGCTTTCCATCATGTCCTCTTTGAATACTGTCAAAACTTTCATTATGACATGACGGGGTTTGCTATGCAGATGCAGGTCAGAGGCCTTTTAAGAAACTCCACCCATAGAGTCTTTGTTTTTGTCAGTCATCCTCACATACTGAAAATACTACACCTCAGGCTTCGATAGGGTTGCTGGTGTTTTCAAGTATTCTCAGTGTCCCTCAGGCCATGGCAAGTGATTTCTGACAGATTTCTATTGAAAATATTATATATAAAAATACCAAAGCTATTGTATATAAAAATACTTAAGCTGTAGGTTTCTTTTTACGGATCTATACCCTTTGACCTGTGAATTGCGCTGTCACAATAAATCACAACCGTGTCACGTCAAGCCGCCAAATGTTCGCTTGATGAATCATATGTAAAAATGCAATATTGTGCTTATTTACACTATTAATTATGACCCGAAACATGCCGGGGATGCTATGCTGTACCGTCGCATGTAGTGTGAAATTAAGAAAAAAAAAAAAAAGGTGAACATCCGTGAACAGAAACGTTTAAAAATGCGTGTCAGATTTTACTCCCGTGCAAGCCCCAGAATAGATAAGGGATTACCTCAGATGTGAATATGTCAGTGTGATCAAAATGAAAGGAGCAGATCCCACGCTGGCTGTAAAGATCTTATGCAAAACATGATATGTCTCCTTCCCTTCCCATTAACTGGCAGTATTGAATTACTTAATATGTTATAGACATTTTGCCATGGAGCAATTAAAGGATTACTCTAATATAAATGACACTGGCCGTTTGCCGTTTTGCAGACACATTCTGGTTCAGCGCTCCGAGTGAGGACGACAGCTTCGCATCAGACATGCGTACAAAAAAAATTTACATCCGTCTATGAGGGAAAAAAATGACGACAGATTTTCACTGCAAACAACTTAATTTGATCAGCTTTATGTAAAACAGTCATTTGACAAGGGAAGTAGCTGGTGAGAAGATTAATTGCAAATGTTTACTGTGGAATTTGGACTGTGTGTTCATGATAATCCAGCCAGGAACCAAACAGAGGAGAAATAACAAATTAATAACAATGGAAGCCTTTGCTTATCACAGACTGCTGCCTGTTCAGTGTGTGAGGGATCCAGACGTCTGCCAGTCCTAAACAGCTGCACGTACAATGTAACCTGTTTATTTAAGACTCAGCCATGGTTCGTGGCTCCTTCCATGGTGATGTTTGCTTTCTTAAAGGCAACATCTGCCTGAAGTTACAGCCTGCTGCATTTTTCTTATTTACCCGTCCGCTTGTCTCGCTGGCATCATTAATTTGCTAAGGATGCCGCAGAAGTAATTTCTGTGGCAGAAGACACAATTATCCCCGGCCAGAGTCAGACAAAGGCGAGTGCAGTCACGTTCGCTCTGCCATCGCACACTGCTAATGACAAGTGACGAGGTATAAGTCTGGCTGTCATGAGGTAACCAGTCGGAGGACATAATTAGCCAACGCTGTGTGGAAAGTAAACACAATGCGTTAGACCAACAAACAGTTACCATCCCCAACCTCTGACCCTGACCCCTACACACGTTCCATCTCTACACAGAGAGAAATGCACTGTGCTCCAAAGCTCTTATTATGTCTCGTTATCATCATAGAAATGTGCTCCTAGTGTTATTTTTACACAAAAAAAATCCTTTTTCATCAGTCAAACCCAATTGTGTTGATGCAGTTATGTGTCGTTCACCCGTACCTGAAACAATAGCATCTTTAGTGTTGCAGTTTTGTTTTGTTTTTTTCATTTTTTGCATTGAAACAAATAGTGAAAAGTGTTTCTAGCATATAGCGTGCAGGTGCATGCACACGTACCACAGATGTATTCATATCATTGTATCTTGACCCTTTATTGAATGTGTGTATGTGTGTGTGTGTGTGAGTCTGTGTGTCACATGCAGAAGATGGTGTCAGTCTTTAGCCAACCCCCACCTCTTTAGCTACTTCTAATGCCCCTTTTACCTCCTCATTTTCTGCAGCCCATTCAAACCCTGCCACTCACTAGAGTGGATTCCATTAAACCTAAGGGGCGCTGTGCATTTACCTGAAAGAAAGGATGAATGTACACCAGTAGTTTGTGTGCATTTATTATACAAATTATTGTAAATGTGCAGAAGTATCGAAAATCCAAAACTAGCCTCACACATGTCAGCTATCCCCCTTTGTCTCCACCTGGAGAAGGGAAAGTAAAATCCTAGCATAAGGTCACATATTAAACCGGGCCAGAAATGAGGAGTCAGCAGAGACAGGGAGACAAATGTGTGTCTGGGCCTGAATGTGCTGAATGAATGAATGCAGGTGATGATTTATTGGGCCTAGAGATCCACTCTCAGCCTGTCCTGTGGAGTCCTGTGGCTGCAGCCTTTATGCAAAACAAACCCAGCCTTTTCATTCTGCTGCTGCTCCAGAAAGCCAGAGCCTGCATTTCCCAACAGCCACAAAGTGACCGCAGGTTTATCTTTTATTGAGGTAGAAGCTAAAGGTCCACTCTACATGAGAGCCACTCATTGCACAATGCAGAGCAGTTTGGATTAAGGAGAGAGGAGAGTCCCGATTAAAAACAAAGGGATGGTTCATTCTGAGCTATGGCTCACTAGAGGGGGGATGTTGGATTTAGCTGACTGCACTAATATTCTGCAGGTATGTGTCACTGATCACTGCTCTGACAACGTATTCTTACCTCCCCTCCGGCTTGACATTTGTAAAGTTGAGTTTTTAGTGAGGTTAAACTGGTGGCTGGTGAAGTCTCAATGGTTTTATGTTGATTTTAGAGCCGCTAATCAAAAGTTGCTGTCCAAAGGGACGAGTCGTTATTGTGCACTCGAACAACCCTCCGATCATGCTATGTGTGCATAGGCCAGCATCTCCCAACCCACCACTTAAACCTAGAGGGCTTCGGAGTTTGCACCAAAAATGACCCCTTTCAGTTTAATTACTGAGACTCCCATTGACCCGACGTGTCCCTTTTTGTCCAGCAAGTGGAGGGAGGGGCGTCAGGAAGCAGCCTTGGTTGTAGAGGCGTCTGCGGTAACCCCACGGCAGTGGTGTGTGTCCCTCCTCTAGGACACACACTAAGAGATTGACAACTGACCGGGACAAAAGCACTCAGTCAACAAGCTGTTTAATATCCATTATTATGGAGTGTACATTGTTCCCTGAGACAGGTAAACACATCTCCATTGATCCGCTGATGGCCAGATAGAAATATTTTCTCTCAACGCTCACCTCCATAAAGTGGCCCCTTTCACAATGGCAGGGAGCAAACAACACGGAGAGAAAAGCAAAGAGGTGTATAGGAGGGCTGACATTCTGCTCCATTGGTAAATAATGGCGTCAGCAAGCTGGCCTATCTATAACCCCTGAAACTGCTGTCGGCCGAGATAAAATGTTGGGCCTGTTTCTCCGGCGCCTTCGCAATGATCAACACAAGTGATGCGGTTTTATTTGTCTTTAATGTCACACTCAGTCCGGGCTCTCTGAAAAACAGTCTCGAGTAAACACTAATGACAAGAATGCTCTTAGACACTTCAAATTGGACGTAAAGCACATTGCTGAAAAGCCATTGCACCCCAGTGGATCGCTAATCTGTTGAACCTCTGAAGTGGATAAGACCTTGATGGGGGGGGGGGGGAAAAAAACCTCAGGAGCTCCTCACAATACAGATTGATGATGCGTAGTGTAACCTTGTGTCTGCTCACTCGGAGTCAAAAGAGAACAAGATCCTCTTTGCCCCCCCCAACCCCCCCCACCCCCCCACCCCCACCCCCCACACACACACACACGTAATTGAATTTAAAATCTTGCATCCCTGCCATAACCTTGTGTCTGCTCACTCGGAGTCAAAAGAGAACAAGATCCTCTTTGCCCCCCCACCCACCCACCCACCCACCTACACACACACACACACACACACATAATTGAATTTAAAATCTTGCATCCCTGCCATCTCTCAGTGGGGGGAAAAAAAAGAAAATCTCAAATTGCGTGTTTTACCGTTGTAATTGTGCGGGTTTTTTTATGTGCTTGTTGACACCCTTGCCTCCGCTGCTATCTTTCAACTGTGCGCTATTATGACTTCCCTCTCATACGCGGCGAATTAAATGGCTGCTTTTAAGTTTAAATGGAGCCGTATCCTTTTCCGCGGGCTCCTCGTATGAGCCCTCTGTCAAAGAGACGGGGACCACACTTGCTATGCTGTTATTTTGTGAACTACTCCGCTTAGCGTGAAAGCAGAGGGCATCTCTTCCCAGCAGGAAGTGGACAGCTTCTCCCCCTGTAATGATACATAACTAGTCCACCTCCATTCACTAGTGCCAGCCTCAATAAGGATGGCCTCTCAAACCTTGCTATTATAGTCTAGCTAATGTCAGGGAGTCAGCTGCATTCAATATTATATTTTGGTCTTTTTTTTTTCTGTTTGATTACTCTGTTTTACAAACACTCAACACCCCCCCCAAACCCCCATCTCCACCCCACACCCCACTCTCTGGTTGTGTCTGTCTTCATCAGAGTCCGCCTGTCTCCCTCTCACTGGTTTCCTCGACCACGTTTAATTTCGACCCGGCTTCCTTTATACGACGCGAACAGGGCCGTATAAACAAGCACAGTGGGTAATTCGCGCTATATTAAAAACTGTTGGTGCAACAGAGAACCCTAATCAGCGGAGGCCTGCATAAGCAAATTATCGCTGTTAAATTAAAACCCGAACCACCGGCCAGATGTAATAATATTGTGGATCTCTAGAGCAACAATCACAACCTGGGTGCTTCGCTTTATTTATTTTTTACTAGGCAGGCTATCATACTGTTTTAGCGGGGCGCTTACTGCATCGTCAAAACGTGTTTATTGCACCATATGTATTAGAGTTCATGCGGATTAGCATCTGATGAAATGTGTCCTATGTTTTTTTTTTTGTTTTTCTGACAGTAGCCCTATTACTTCGAAAACGTACGACAGCAAAACAACTTGTGATTTTCCCATATTATTATATGTTTGTGTTTCTATGGTCCAAGTCGTTTTCCTTTGGTGTTTTTCACTGGAAATTCACTGCTTTGCGGTGCAACATTAAAAACCTCATTACTAGGGGTCTCGTTTTACTGTGCAACGGGGCTCATATTTCCAAACACTTCTTTGTTCCTTCAGCTGTTGATTGTTATTCACGCAACACAAAATATCCTCTCCGCATTCCTTGCCAGCCCGACTCTGATATGCTGCACAAACACAAACTTACATACCTCCCGCCTTTGATATTGCACCTTAATATGATTGGGCTGGGGATTATTCTTTAAACTTATGGGATCAGAAACGAGCAGAAACAGCACATTTGCATAAGCATCAAGTAACTCCATTTAAGCATCATATCACAGGTTCGAAAGATTTAAATTACATGTAATGTTCTGTTGCTAATATTATACTTGATCCTTGGAAATAATATGAAACACCAGTCTTTTATTGTGTTTTTGTGAATGTATATATTTCTGGTGCATAGGGAACGATGCATTGGCAATGGTTGCAATCAGAGGGTGTTTAGTTCTGGTCACGGTGGGCAAGGGTTGCTTATTTCTAATGGGGATGCAGTCACATTTTAATGTTCCACAAGAACACGTTAGCGGTGCACCTCTCTTTCAGCTGTAGCCTCCTGAATGCAAGCCGATTATGGATAACAACCACATTACAGTGCGATGCATCAAAGGCCGAGCTTACCGCTCAGTGGGGAGCCACTCTGGCACATTTCAAAAATCTACTCATTCAAGAGCCCTCACTGGAAGCATGTTATGCATTGAATGTGTCACGCAGGAAAGTGTCCGTCTGATGCCAGACCTCACTGCTGCTGCTGTTGCCGACATACATGTGCTGAGGGGAAAAAAATGTAGGGAGGCAAAAACAGCAGCAAAAAAATGTAAACAAAAGGCTCGAGTGGAAGATGCGTCCCATTGACTACATCCTGCTCGTTAGGTTAATTGTCAGGGTCATTCTAATCAGAAGTCTTGAGGCATTTCTCTTTATTTATTTGCACTTGAAGCTCCCTTTGAAAAATTATAATTAAAACAAATCAATCCCGAACACTGAATCTAATTCAGATGTTCATTAGATGCCTCGATAAACACAGATAGCGAAGCGACTGATACCACATTCCAGTTCAGGAATATCTCACTGTCTCGAAAAAAAAGACAACAACAAACATTCGGTTAGTTATTTATTATTTATTTCCAACTTTTTTTTTTCTATCAACATTCACGCGAGCCCATGTGCATCCTTACAATAACACGTACAGTTTAAATTGAATCTGAATCTTCTTAACTAATTGCGGGGCTGTTGTGTTAATAAGCAGCTGTATTTTCACATGCAGGTGTGAGGACAGTGGGCTACCAGGACGTGTTTACATATTTGCATAGCTTCACACCTGTTAATGAAAGCGCTTGTTTTTTTTTCTTTTTTCCCATGAACCTCCGCGTTCCTCTCATAAGGCTCCGTTTAGTCCCGCAACAACCCTAATGACTGTTATCACACCACGTTCGCACAGACCGCCGCGCAAGTTATAATAACCTGCGCACTGCAGCGCAGCTGTGTGCGCTTACATCAGCCGCACAGGTGATTCACAATTCATGCTCGGATGAGATAAACCCCAGCAGATCTGTATATGGAACCACGCGAGGGGCCATGAAAAATATGATGCCGTCCGTTTTTTGGGTCGACAATCGTTAAACAACCACACATAAAAGTGACCCGATGATGTTTTTCTTTACGGTGATTTCCAAAAAAAAAAAAAAAATCGAAGCCCACATACTACAGTATATCATACTATCCTAACTTCATTCTCCCCCAGCTTCCAGAGCTCGGCCCTGCTCTATAAAAATTCAGCGCTCAGGCCGACACTGACACATTTTGCAGGCGAGTACAGGTGAGAGCCTGCCAAACCTTTGCCTAAACCCATCAACAGTCCCGAGAGCTGAAAACATGCCAAGGCTTCCTGCGATAACAAGCAGAAGCCCTCCTCTGGGCAGTAAGAGAAGTCTCTGAATAGTTTAAGAATTTTCACCTCGTCCTCAAAAGGCTCCCCAGCCTCTCGCCCGTGACTCGCCGCGCCCGGAACTGTAGATATTCCCCTACAATCATGCTTCTCCATTACCAGGAGCTAAATTAACAGCGTTTAAGTGTCTATTAAAACGGCGATGCTTTGCTGCCTCTGGCTAACCTCGCCTTGCCCTTATTCCATCCACTGTTGCTCATTAAAATGACATAATTGCAGGTAGGCATCCTGCAGTATCAACACGCTTAATTACCAAAGCGAGAGAGGTTCATGGTGCCACGTCAGGCCCAAATAAACCTGGGTAGCAGTGGAATAAATAACAGTTATCATTAGCAGTCCGAACCCGTTTCATTACTGAGGGCAAGGCCTCTGTTGATGTGTCCTTATTAACAAAAGAGAAATGTTTTTTTATCACATATTGTCAGTTAAGTGATGATAGTTTTCTTCACCGCTAATAACACGATATTTTAAATTAGTTTTTTTTTTTATGTAACAATTACTTACTCAAGGATGCATTCTAATCAAGAACTATTTCTGTTTTTCTATTGCAGTATAACAAAGGACCTTCCAGTAACACGAAATAAATACTAATTAAAATGTAAGTACGGCTATATTATACTATCCTAAAAATGATTAGCCTGTAAAGTCTGTGTACAGTTTATCACGCTGGATTTTCATGCACAGGTTCACATTTTGTCATGGATCACACAGACCTTTCTTTTTAATTCTTCCCAATTTTGAAGCAGCAAACTCTGACTCCTCTTATGATCAGGCTGCCATCTTGCCCTTCAGAGACGTGGGAGTACAGTGCACAGAGTTGGATTGAGCCCTGCTCACGGGATGCTTCAATTAGCCTGCTAATTAGCCCTTGTAGATTCCACTTTTCCCATCCTTCGTCCCCTAATATGCACTAACTGGCTGTATATTGTACGGGAATGCTCTTACTTTTTGAACCTGCCTCTGAACCGTCAAATTTTCTGCTCGCTCTTGATCCGTCCATTTGAAACATTTTAGGTCCTTTAAACCCCCTGAAAGCTTCTTAGTAACAGTCGGCCGATCAAAGCCACCACAGTCTTCTCATCCTCTCCTGAACTGAAGCACAAGTCTAAGACTGTCTGAAAGGAGACCTGGTGCAAAAGAAAATGGCATTGTTTGCCACCGGCCTGACTCAGTGAAACTAAATTGTACTATTCTTAAGCTGAAGCGCATTGCGTTGGAACGTGAAAGTGCTGGATTTGTTCATTATATGAAAACGCTTTGGTTTGGACTGTATCCAAAATCCTACAATGTAAATGTGTTATCGCAATGGCAAAGAACGTACTCCAGTGAAGGTAGCACATACAGCACGTGCCCTATTACTGGTATAATACATCTAATATAACGACTCCGAAAACATATTGTGAATTTTTACTTGGATTACATTTAGAAAGTTATACGTTAGCCAAACATACAATTATAAGTAATTTATTCATGGTTTTTTCAAATTGATTGGCTGTCGACATTTTTCAAAACAGAGAACAGGTAGTTGTTTTTCTCTAAGTGTGTGTGTGTGTGTGTGTGTGTGTGTGTGTGTGTGTGTGTGTGTGTGTGTGTGTGTGCGCGCATCATATGTGATTTCTGTGTCAAAGCACTGTGTGTATGTACGAAAGGGTGCAAGTGTACGCCGTGTGAGAGTGTGTGTATGTGTTCCTTTTTGTGCTTCTCTGTTAATGTGTGTGTGTGTGTGTGTGTGTGTGTGTGTGAGAGAGAGAGAGCGAGAGCGAGCGTGTGTGTAGCTGGGTATTATTTGCCGGTCTGGGTCAGAGGAGGGGCAAGGTATCAAAGATCACAAAAAGTGTGTGACAGCTGACAATTTCAGGCTTTTGATTAAGATTTGTTGATATGACCAGTCCCTGGGTCTCTCCCAAACTCACTCCAGGGATTCTGGGTAACCTGGCTGTGCTGCAGACAGAACAACCCGTCAGCTGACAGAATCAGGCGGCACAAGGCGCCTTCTCCTCATCGCCTGCCTTACCTCCCCGCTGAAACCCCAGTAATTAGAGTCCTGGCAACATGCAGAAAAAACACCTACAGAGAGCACAGTGTCATGGACATCGCCAATTATGCAGCCATTTTGCTCATGGATGCAACCAGCTCTTGGTTGTAATGACACACACACACTCACAAACCATGTGCAAGCAAGCATAGACGAGTGCCCACACACACACGCACACACACACATGCACTTGTGGATACAATGAGATCATTACAGGACTAAATCAGGTTTAATCCTGACACATTCTTATTATTTACCAGAGTGTCATGTCAGCAGTAACACAAAACACGTGATGTTGCTTATTATTGCTATTTTGACCACGAATCCCTATCAAGGTCCTCACCTGCACACCTTTGAGCACACCTGAGATTTCCCTCACGCACTCGTCAATTCCAACTCGTAGCATCTTGTAGCTGCGTTAAAAAAAAGGAACTGTCCGTTAAAAGCGATAGAAACTATTTGAATGTGAAAACTGTTTTGAACAAAAACTTGCGTGTGCATTTCGACTGATGACACTGATGAGTATAATGACCGTCTTCCTTTAGATTTTCCCATTAAATCATCCATGAATAATACAGCGTAAATGGGCTATTATCTTCCACTGTAATATTGAGTTTCACCGGAAAAAAAAAAAGTCAGCTTAAATTTAGCAGTAGCCAGAAGATGCTGTTGACTTGAGGCAAATGTCTTTAAAACACCTTCTCCCCCCCAGAAAAGGAGGAAAAGTTAATTGCAGCATTTGCTCATCGGGGAGACAGAGGGCCACTCAAAACGTCCCCTCATTTGTGAATTAGAGACACGCATTTAGCCACAGGAAATGTAAAGTGGGACTGCGCACCATGAAGAGGAGGTTAAGTGCACTAATGGAAAGCAGTTAAGTGTTTGTTATTGTTGCACTATTATTTCTTTTCTCTTTGATATTTATAGTTTGTATTCGTAAAGATGTGGATTTTTTTTTCTTTTCAGTGTTTTAATGGCAATTCTTCAATTCATCCAGCCAGTAATAAATGCTGCTGGAGTGTAATGTTAAGTGCATCGCATTGTCTTGTCAGCCACTTTGTCCTTGCAGTGGTTCAGTTTGGTGCAATTGCACCATGGACAATCATTGTAGGTAGTTTACACAGGTAAACAGCGAATCCCATTCATGATCATATTTCTGAGTTATTCCTCAGTGACACTACTTTATATTTACACAAAAGAAGAAGTGTGAATCAATATCTGCAATAAAAATATGTACTAATAATAATGATTCTTGCACTTATTGGCTTGAATGAAGTAAGAGAGACCCCCCCCCCCCCCCCCCCCGCCTCCCCCCCCCCCCCCGTGCATGTTCGGCCTTTGAGGAATTCCAGAAAAAGAGTGTTAGTAAGTATTTGTGTTTCTCCCTTCAGTATAATTTGGCATGTATTGAGAGTGTAATCCCACTGATGATGTGCAGTGGAATTAGTATTTCAGTATTTTACTTCGCACGGTTAATAGTATTTCCGACTAGCGGGAGATTTCTCAGAGGGGGGAATTAATGGATGCATTGTGGCTACTATTGTTGGTGGTGGCGAAGCACGCGGGCACAGTAAAATGCTTGAAATTGTATTTGTCATGTTTGAACTAAGTCGGCGGCATGTGGAAGACGTAGGTGTCAGAGGGGAGAAAATCCTCGGTATTGCTTTGAGACGGCTTTGACACAGATCTTCACTATAACACGCCGCCAACCTCCGCAATGAAAACAGCCCAGGCAACGCTAGCAGACGTACACTGCAACCCTGTCTAATGAGAATTTGGTGTAATTGATGTCACGGTATGGCAAGATTGGGATCATTTCTCAGTTTCTTCCCTTTGTTTGCTGCCATTTCAGAAATACGCCCTCTGAACTTTAGCAGTCATTTATTCTTTCATTCCCCTCTCTAAACAAAAGCGGGGCCCTCTTTCTGCTCATCACCATGCCAATATGAGAGAAACACCATCTTGTCACGCAATGTAACAAAACCATTAAACGTGCAGCATTAAAGGGAGACGAGATGCAATTAGCCAAGAAATTACTCTGATCTTGGTGACATTTGGGAGAAATTGTAACACAATATGCGCAGCCGACGCTTGATTGACAGCCTAATCCAAATTTGATGGGCGCGGGTCCACGTTCGCGGAGCAGAGCGGGTCGTCGGCAGATAACGAGTACAGCTGCACAGCCCTGATAGCTATGTCCGCCACGATTCGTCACCGGGCAAATTCCTCTGGTTTAAACGATGATGAAAGTATCGACCATTAATGACAGGATCATCTCCTTGCCTGAAATAAATGCTCTAATCCCTTTTGCCAGGTCCATGAATTCCTAATATGAGTTATATAAACTGGGGCAATAAATCAGTGTTAGCTCAGTTGTGTTTGGAAAATTATACCAAGGCTCTTTGCCCCCTGTTTAAAATGCATGACGGGCAAGTGAGGACATCTTTGCTTAAGCTGCACCATCCAATGAGTTATTGCAACGGATAGATTAACTTTCTCACAGCAATACGAATTGCAAATGGGTGAAGAGGTGGAATTTCCCTTTTGCTATTGTGAACTGAGGCTTGTGTTTGACTGCAGTCAGCGCATGGTGATGAATATCACAACCTTTCATCACATGGGTCTTGGATTGGTTGAACGTGAGCGATGAGAACATCATACTCATTATATTATAATGACATGAATCACAGTCTTAGATAAGTGAGCCACAGAGGGATAGAAAAAAAGACGAGACAGGGGTTAACGGCCACGTCTGGGATGAGGTTGTATTGCTGATTGAAGATATAAAGAAAAGTCAAAGACGATTTTCTAGTTTTCCTTTGAATGCAACTTTTAACATAAGAAGTTAACAATAATAAGTTAAGTCAACCATTCATGTATCACAGCATAGTGGAGCACTATCAGAACTGAAAGAGGCACAGAATCAGATTCTTTCAATTTTATTTTAGATTAATCAATTTGTATACAGACATGTTATCAGATTGCATACTGTCCACAGAAAAAAAAAGGGGGGGGGAAGCCCTTTAAGTGACACTTAAATCCCAGATCACAAGTGTCCACCCATGGGATGCCTGACATAAAAGCAGGAATATATATATTCCTTAATTCGCCTCCCCTCCACAAGATGATTGTAGCCCCCCCCCCCCCTTTTTTTTGGAGAGGAGGGCCGACCCCCGCCCCCCCTTTTTTTTGGAGAGGAGGGCCGACACAATGCTGCTTAGACGTAATGATCAGCGTGGGTGGAAAGCACATGTGAATGGCTGATGAATATTTCATAAATGTTAGCAGCACTTACTGGACCCGAGGCCTGATTGATGGCAGAATGGCTGTAAAGGCTTGGACACTGAAGGGCCTCAGCCTCCTTGCACACCGGCGCTTCAAGCACCATCGTTAATCGCAGAATAAAGATGTATTTAGCTGGAGAGCTCTTCATTAATGGGCTGCCTTTAAACAAAGGTAGCTGCATGGGATTTGTGTCAGTGCGGTGGCATGTGAAAGACTAGTGGACGCTAGGAAACCGATCAAAACAGGTCAATACATGGATGAACTATTTTCTATTTGTTGCATTTATATAACTAGACAGAGATTTATTCTAACAGCTGAAAGGGACGGGGTGTTTCGAGAAACTAACACTTAAATGTGATTTTTGTAAATATATTGTTATAGGATATTTTTGTTTTACATCATATTTTTCTGTTTGTACATTTTGGTATTTTATTCATAATTTTTTTTGCACTATTATATTTTATTCTCGTTGCATTTTAATTTTTATGTATGCAAATCATAGCAGGTCACTACCTACTGAAGGCTAGGACCATCTATTTCTCTGTAAGCTAACGCGACGACATTCAGTTCATTTGTGCACTACTGTGTACAGGTGAATGACAGGAAAAGCCTATTCTATTCTATTCTATTCTAATTGTTTTGGTATCGTTGATACATTCTCCCATTCATCCTTTCATAATTGAAAGGGAAGAAATCTCACACCATATTCAGTCAAATGTCATGCATTTTACATTTTGTGTGTTTGTGATTACTGAGCTGTACCACAACAGACATTGTCTCCTCATATAAACTCGTCAGAGCGAACATCTACAGCTTGTTCCTCCTGCCCCATGCCTCAAGAACCATCTGATGTATAACTCTGCCTGTGCAGATGTGGAGAGACCCCCAGATCCACTCTGGATCCACTTGTCCAGCCCTCCTTAATTAAAGCCTGTGCATTTTTCTATTGCCGACAAGTCCATTTGCAGACAACCATCCATCACACATCGGCCCCCTCTCTGCAGACACGTAATGAATTGAGCAAAAGTGATTTGTGGCTGTAATCCTTTTGGAGAAAGTGAATGGAGTCTAAGCATTGCGTGTATTTTTTACCCTTCTCCCTCTCTTCCTCTGTGGATGAATTGTGCCCCACAGGCATTGGTATCATATAGGTGGCAGCGAACATTATGTTGACTAAGGTTTTGGTGCCATTACCATGTATTTCTAATAAAACTGCAGCCCTGAGAAGGACTCTCCATCTCATTTTTCATTAACTTTAGTGCCCTTTACCTGGAGTCCTCAGCCAATTCCTCTGCTTTGCTTTGAGCCTGCTAATAACTTAAATCTTATTCACAACATTAGAGGGAGCAGAGGATTTGAGCAGTTATAAATGAGGTATTAGCGCAGAGAGGGTGGATGGATATTGCTACTTGCCATAAAAACTGTCACAGGGGCTGTCATCAGCAATATATGACATGTTTTTTTTAATGATATGCCACCGTATAGTTCCTGACAGCCTTTTTGTTTACGTCCCTAACTTTATTCCAGCATCAACGTGTAATGGATAAAGTCTAAATGTGTTGCTAACGCTGGCTTTTAAGCATATACAGTATTTTTTTTTGGCAGCAGCAGTGAAGGACATTATTTTATCATGATCTTATTTCCTGATCTATTTGCATTGTGCAGTGCAGTGTGGTTCTTCCTCTGTGAGCTCACCTGTGGCTCAGGAGAGTTGAGGGTCATGACTGGATCCCTTAGTGGGCCAGCCGGAGACATGCCCAGCCCTGCTGTGTCCCAAAGGCCTGACTGTCAGCTGTGCTTCCCCGCCACTGTCACTGAGATCATGTGCGTGTGTGTGTGTGCGCGCATGTGTGTGCGTGCGCGTGTGTCTCCTACCGCAGAACAAGACCCAATTTGATTTGCTCCACTGGCCTGTGAAGCTCGGCTGTGAGGCAGCACCTCTCTTTATTCCCCTAATGGCTTCCCTTCCCCGCTGCTCCCTTACCCTTCCCCAGACACCAGTTATGTGCACTCTTGTAAATATACATACACACGATAGGGGAGAGGGTAAGACTGTGATGCATAGATCCAAAGACAAGACACAGAGGAGAGAGAAAACAAGTGAAAGAGACTGGAATAAAAAAAAAGGTGACGTTCCCTCTGGAGGAGAGGATGACCTTGGGAGCTGAGGTCTCTTTAATCTGGGGATATTAGGAGCCTTTAGATGGTCCGGGCAGATGCTGGAGTGGTGGGACCTGCCTATCAAATGGGAGGAGAGGCACCAGAAGCAGTCCATTTCCACGACTGGGACACAAGCCAGGTTTGTCACGGTGTCATTTGTGTTTCATTGAGGTTTGTGTCCAGGGGTAATGGAGGTTAAGCTTACTGCTGCTGTTGCCACCCATTCTATACCTCTGCAGTACATACATATGGTATTATTACCAGTGCTGTGCCCCCCCCCCCCCCCCCCCCCACACACTGGAGGAGAGGATGACCTTGGGAGCTGAGGTCTCTTTAATCTGGGGATATTAAGAGCCTTTAGATGGTCCGGGCAGATGCTGGAGTGGTGGGACCTGCCTATCAAATGGGAGGAGAGGCACCAGAAGCAGTCCATTTCCACGACTGGGACACAAGCCAGGTTTGTCACGGTGTCATTTGTGTTTCATTGAGGTTTGTGTCCAGGGGTAATGGAGGTTAAGCTTACTGCTGCTGTTGCCACCCATTCTATACCTCTGCAGTACATACATATGGTATTATTACCAGTGCTGTGCTGCCCACCCCCCCCACACACACACACACACACACACACACACGATCTAAATGGTAGCTCCTGTGAGTTGAACCATATAAGCGAGCGTGATGGAGAGACATGTAAATTGTATTGCATCGGACATGCAATTGGCGCCGTCTGCGGCCAGCTAGCAGCGCGGCTCTGCTCCCATAGCTTCTCAAAGCGTCCGTGTGTGACTTTGAGTTGAAATGGGTCACACCGCACAGGTGCAGCTCAGTCATATCGGAAATGAGTTTGCTGCAAGTAAACTTTCGTCAAGTATTTTTCTTGTCTTGTTCGTATGTGTTGCCTTCAGTCGGTGTGTGTGTGCGCACGCGTGTGGTTGTGGGTCTTGGAAAATTGCGAGGGCTGTGTGGGGAGTGGGGGGGGGCTCTAATTTAAGAGGCTTAATAATGACCCCCTACTATTCTCTGCAGGAACTGCCTTCATTCGCCCATCACATCACATGCATGACATGACATGGAAACAGGAGATGCATGTCATTTTTGACACAGCTTGGCACTTGCTGGCTTCGGGGGAAACTTCTACATGAAGCTCTCCTGCCTCTTTCGGGGGGGGGAGGAGGGAATAAGTCAGGAAGCAGTAAATTCTTTTTTTTTATCTTGAAAGGAAAAAAAGTCACACTCTCTTCCTTTACGTATAGGAAAATAATACAGAATATTCAAAGCAGTTTACAGTGCACATAGAAACCTACTTCTGATAGGAGGAAATTGGATAAACAACATTAATAGAAAGTCACCAAAAACACAACTGGGGGGATCCGGGTTTTAATTGACGGCCTTTTGTCCTTAGCACTCGCAGCACTAAGTGAGGAGGGCTATAAATAGACAGGACGGGCTTTTCGGCCACATGCCTGTGTGTGTGGACAATTTAAATCTTCCATGCTGTTCGGACTCAATAGATTAATTGATCCTGCCTATGGCTGACAAACCAGCGTGAGTGCGGTTAGAGAAAATGAAAGGTGAGCAGAGAGGCTGAGGCGCACCACCATGCTTGAGGTAAATACCTTGGGATCTCCAGAGCCCAGAAATCCAATTGTATGACCTTTTTTTTCCTGGCTAACAAGAAGGCATCATTGCTATTAAAAGGCTGCTTTGAGCTGCAAGGGAACACGAGTGTGTGTTTGGGCAGACTGATGGACTAAAGCATGTCAGACACCGTGAATGAACCGCGTGCGCGTAGATATAATGACACTGACAGGCAGTAAAAGGTTGAGGCGCGTGACATAAACATGAGCTCCAGGCGTGAATCAGATACTTTGCACAACGCCAAACTACGATTTCACATTCCTCATAGACATGAAGATTTCATATTCTTATATATGTATATATATATACGTACCAATTCAGTTGAGTACTTTAAGGAGCCGATTCTATAACTGTCTAAGATCAGGTTGGTCTTTTTTTTTTTTTCGAGGATCGAAAACCCTTGGGGCGCGCAGCCAAAAACGGGGCCCCCTCGCATTGGCCCTTGATGCAACAGTTACCATAATGCAAGTGGCACGGTGTGTCCGCTGTCAAACGGTTCAAGTAAGAGTCCCTCCCCCTCCCCCCGCCCATTTATCTCCCTTCTATAGTCTTCCTGTCTTTGACCCATGTAGAATCTAGCTTCCCATTTGGGCCTCCATGCATCCAGTCATTTACATTTCAGCACATTCAAACTCTTCCAAATAGGATCTGAAAGCGTGTCATCACGCCGACTGGCGAGTGAAGCAGGTCCCGTCGTTTTATTTGAATTTTCGTGTTTTTTCGGTTCATCGGGGAGGGGCCTGGGTTTGTCAGAGGTGACTATTATGAATGATTGTAGTCATAGCTGTTTGATAACAGCTTATAGTTGGAATAAATCCCAAAGGAATATTCTGTGTTTTTCACTTCCACCATCATAAATCTAAAGCTGTTGAATTGTAACCTAACAGCTTTCATAGTTTGGTACCTTAAAAGGACCGGACGCGACAATTCCAGGTGAATTTCGAATATTTCGAGATGAGCCAACAATGTCGGTTATATCTCAGAATATTCACTCGACCAGAATTGTTGCAGCCCTCCCAGAAAAACTCCATTTCTCCTGGAGGAATATGGGATTCGTCCAGTCTGCCCGAACCCAGACCAGGCTCACCCGGTCGCCGTCTGATTTCTGTTTTCTCTCGTTCTGAAACTGAACTATCGGTGCTCCTCTAAATCAAGAATAGAGACAATTTGCAAAAGTTGACTTGTAGTAGGCCAGGTTAGTTTTGATGTTTTGTATCTTCACAGAGTAGTGAATGAGTCTCAAAAGCAACTTGTCATGTGTGAGCACATGCATCGAAAAGAACTAAAAGTGTGTTTGTGTCTTTGAAGAGGCTTCGTCCACTATTTTCATCTCTTTAATTTAGGATTGCGTGAGACAACTTATCTTTTTTTCCCTTTAGACTGCTTCCAGGAATTTTGCAGCAAGCACACCTCTTACAAACGCAGACACTACCCTCCTATTCCCCTTTGATGATATTCCGAAATTAGCACTAATCAAACGTACCATGGTCTTCAGGTGTTGAAAACGCTCCATTTCTCCCCCATCTTCCTGAGGTTGTTGTTGTTGTTGTTGGAAACAAAAATTCTTTGGATTACACTTGCAAACCGTCTCTGCACCCTTTCTAACTCCGTACTCCAAAGGGGAAGCATGGCTCCTTTTTATCAGGAAGCTCAACAGATAAACAATAATAACACATTTCAGCTAATAAAAACAGACCACAGTGTAGGGAGAGCTTACCCATAAGCCTCAGCCTCGTCGCCATTTGTTTGGAACTGTTTGTTTTTAACTGCCTGCTATTGTTACTGTTTTTAATCCCAGAGAAATAAATGTATTTGAATGCTCCATGGATTAAAGAAACTGCGATTTTTCCACTTCAAACACATGCAGAGTGTTAGGTGATAAAAAAAAAAAAACGACTGCCACTGTTTGATTGTCCTTTTTCCTCCTGTGCCGAATACGGTTTATTTGAACTCTACCCTCTTGTTTTGTGTCTCTCGTCTTTTGTATTTGGGTGGATTGTCACAAGCTGGTAACTATAATCCCAGAGCCCACCTGCTCAACTCAAACTACTCGAAAATAAATCCAAGTATGTGCACTTTAGTCAACGAACAAACATAGTGATTTCTTTCCTCAGTCTAATTGCAGAACAAGAAAACAATGGGCCCTTAGGAGCCACTGGATGCAGGCTTTATTTGCATCACATTGAGCCCTTATCTCTACACAGCCAGTCTTCCATCTACCCATAATGCCAATTAGCACTCTGTCTGTCTTTGTGGTTTCAGGAAGTCTGGTCAGATGGGCATGCTTAAGGCCAACATTGGTCCACGGGGGAAAAGAAACACCGTGGCCCAAGTGAACGGTGGAGAGGGGGAAGCATGCGCGTGCATGCGTGACAGTATAAGGCGGAAGTCAACAACAGATCAAGAGATAGTGAGAGTGAGAATGTTGGCGTGAGTTTTCGGGTTTGGAACGAGAGAACAGCTGATTGCTCTGATTGCTGATTCTATTCTAGTTCATAATAAATAAACATTCAAGTTCTGTATCGGATCTAACTTAGGACACTTTGGATTTAATAATAAATAATTAAACTGCAACATTCTGACAGTCGAGTCTGTCCCTCCATTGCTACTGCCACCCTCCGGGGCCGGGGGCATTTTAATTGGCCCACTTCCGAACTGTAATTTTTTTAATTGCTCGGAGACACTCTGCTCTCTTTAAAAAAAATCAATGCAGATGTAATAATATCTGTAATTGTCTGCCGTGCTCCGGGGACACCACAAAAGCCTCGGATCAATGGAGGAAAGCAGGGAAGCTGGTAGGGGTTAATTCTTCCCTTTCTCTAGGTAATGACAGGGAGGCAACGCTTGGCTCCTGGCATCGAGGCACAACTTGTGCTGTTCCTATTGTCTCTACAGCGCCTAATTGGGCCAAATGCAGTTAGTTCCCCCTGGCAGAGGCTGTCGAGCTGGTGATTAATGAAGCCTCCAGTCACGTAACCTGATAAAAAAGAAAAGAAAGGGATGGGAGAGAGAGAGAGAGAGAGAGAAAATACCAACCTGGTTCCAGCTCTCCATCTCCTTTTCGCATTCTTGTGCTTTCTGGCCGCCTCTGTCAACGTTCAGGAACTTCCCTTCTCGAAGAAGTCGTTTAAGTTTGCTAAGGTTTATTTTACCTCGGGGAAGAAAAGAGGGGCAGGCCCATCACTGCAGTGTGGGCGTAATTACACCAAAAAAACAAAAAGAACAGAAGAGAAATGGAGGGTTGTGATATCACACATTCTTGGGGGGAAAAAAAAACTGGCTGGATCGTATAGTTGGGTTGATGGTGTTTGGATTTCGCAGTCTTTTCCGTACAGTCACAAGGGACATGTCAGGAATCTGGGATCAAGAGGTCACAGGTATTAGCCTCCTCGGATCTTCGGGGCCTTTGACTAATTACCTCATTAAGCTGCACTCCAATACTTCCCGTGGTCTCCCTGGCTCGGTCTTGTTACTTGGTGTCAAGAGGACAGAGTGGACACAGAACACATCCATAGCTGACTGCGAGAACTGACCGCAGCTTGTTGCTGCCTGGTGGGCGGGTCGTGGGAGAGAAATCAATTCTCTGTAAATATATTAGATGCAATTACGTCCTGCTGGACTTTGCCTAACATGTTTATGGAAGCATTAGGCAAAGTCTTCCTTTATCAAGCCGCCCCCCTCAGGGCCATTAGGACAACGACATGTAATTTTCACATGTAGGAACTGCGGGGAAGGTATTGGAAAAGGAGCGCGGGGGAGGAGTTTAGTGCCTTACTTTTGATTGCATTCAGAACAAATAGTGTTTCAATGGTTTTATTATGTTGCTGTCACGTTGCGGTTGGTTCTAATCCAAATGAAGACGTAATTCAAACGAGGCAGCAAAACTTTACACAACTGGTACTTTCACCACGACACCAACGTAACACAGCTGTTTCATATACGTCCAGAGCACAAACATTCCGATGATGGCGTACAAACCTCGCTATTCTTTAAGTCACTGGTTAATTTAGCTCCTCGTGAATAATCGTCGCTCGTATGATTTAATTACTAACGCGGCCTTTGGTTTTCTCTCAACGAGAGATTGCCGTTTCATTCCAGTAGCCTACGTTGTTGTGCGATTATCAGCAGCTGGATTGTCGCGGCGTTATTTCGGGGATTTGATTAATGTTTGTATTTGCCTATGTTCATTTTGTCTGGAATTACATGGGCACCTTCATTCCTCCGAGGAACGGGTGGGGAAAAAAAAAAGACCAATTACCATAAAACGTATGAATGATAATTGTGGAACAATGTAATGTCAATAGCCCTCTGATTAATCCCTCTGAACACAGCCAAATGGCTGGCACAGTAACTCGGTAAGTGATAAGCAATTTCATTTGTTCCTAATTACTAAGAGGCCCATTTTGCCACTGTCATGATGAGATTTCTAAACCTCCTTAACCAGCCAAGGCTTATACATTTATAAAAGCATCTTTTTTTTTAATTCTCTCTCTCTCCGTCCCTGCTTTTGGAAGGCATTCAAGTCTAATTACTCAGAAGAGGGCATGTGTGCTTACAGTAGCACAAGAGGTGCTTCACAACAAAGTTTATCCCAAACAGCCAGGCCTCTGAGGGCATTCAGGTACTTTCTGAGAGCTCCAGCCGTTGTCCTAATGGTCTCTGTGTTATTCCCGAGTGTGTTTGTGTTTTTTTTTTTTTTTTTTTGATGGGGTTTCAGAGCCAATAGAGCAGGTTTGTTTGTGGTCATTCGTGGGAAAAAAAGCCAAGCCTGTAAGGCATAGGTTCTTCAAACAACCCGGCTCTTTTCTCACCTTTCTCTTTCTTTTCGCCACCGACCGGGGAGGAGGTCCGGTCAGACGGGCTCATATCCAGCATCGCGCAGTTTTACCTCGAGGCTTCCTCGCTGTCACCCAGCAGCACCCTCCAAACCACTATTCTCCTTCTTATCCCAGACCTGAATTCTTCATTTGGTCACACTGCTTGCTCCTGAATAGTCACCTCTGAGGAGATTAACCCTTTCATTAAAAATGCCTGACCGGGGTCAACCCTACTGCCTGGCTCTGCGCTCCCTGCACTCTGCTTTGATCCACCAGCTATGGAGAAATTATTAGCAAACTTTAAGCTGTGCCATGTGATTTGTTTTTGTAAATTTGGAGAAATTATTCATAATCCTATTAAGTGGACAAGGAGCAAAGTGGCATAAACGATACGAGGCCTTTGTCACCGTGGGGACGGCAGAAGGAAGCAGTGTTAAATCTGGGTGCACAAGAGTTATGGGCAAAACTACTGAATCCAATCACTTAAAAAAAAAACAAAAAAAACTAATGTCCATATTTACCCATTACCCCGAATCTAAGTCCACATCATTTGTTGTAGACAAGGAATAATAGTGACATTACAAACCTCAGTCCCGTGCGGTATGCGTTATCACGTAGGTAATGTATTGCGCATAACCAGGGGAAGAGGAGAAATCACAATTTTTACACCTCCCATCTCCCTTTCAGGGGCCAGAACAAAAGTCAACGTCTCAGCCCAAATCTCGTCTGACAACGCGTAGCAACCCGTGCTATTTTGGGCTCTTTGTGGTGCCAATCTCCTATCTCTCCCGTGACATTTTTTTCAAAGGCAGAGTAGATTTCCTAGAGACTCTGCCCTTTGCAACTTCCACAGTGTATTCTTGCACATAGAGGAGGGACCCTCCTCCTCACTCTAATGCTGTCGCTCCGGCAGTGACCTGAGAAAGGGGAAATTAAGACAGCGTATCATGCTAAGAGTCCTATCTTTAGCTGGTGGAGTGAAAAGACTTTATACAGATGCTTAATTCCCGGTTACACATTTGGATTAAAAAAAGGTGCAGAACCTGGGAAAAACTTTTTTTTCCCCCCCCACAAACTATGCTGTAAACAAAAGTGAAAAACACAGATGGAGAATAAGGATGGCTACTTTTCCCAAATAGAACATCTTCCAACTTGTAATGGGCTTGATTTATAATTATCTCTAAAGTTATTCCCCAAACCCGAGTCTTTAATCACGCAGTGCTCTGTACTGCAATAATTTACAGCTTATACAAAAACTCGCCTTCATGCTTTTAATGTGTCCATTTGAGATGGACTGGCTTACTGGCAGGCCACCAACTTCACATTAATTTGCTGCAGCGTGAGTGTACGGGTCTTATCCGGGGCTGCTTTTATTCAGGGTGAAAAGCTGAGTCGTTCTAAATAATGCAGGTCTAATTGGCTATGTTTTGCAGTTAATTTCCATAAAGGGCCTCGGAGACTGTCATCTTAGTTTGGGAGCTGAAGCCATGCACCTCAGCTAGCCGTTAATCAGGAAACACACTTTCCTCTGCTTCGCAAAGGGCAGAGGTCAAGGAGGAGGTGCCGACACCATATCTGCACCAGCCATGGTGACTCTCCCATCACCAGCTTCATCCACTTATTCAGTCCCACTGACCATGTGTTTTTTTACACCACTATTAGAAGACCGCTTGACAAAAAAACAAACAAACAAAAAAACATCCCAATGCAATCAAACATATAACACTAATCCAGACACAGGTGAAGCTCCCTTACAAAATGATCCACCTTTTAAAACTTTCTTGGACAACATGTGAAAGTGATATAAGCCTGTGTGTATTCGTATATTTGTTTTGTGTATCTATTTTATGAGGAATTGTGCATCAACTATAATTCTGGATAGTTTTCATATAATTGTGGGTGGGTGGGTGGGGGGTGTTGACAAGTAAAGCATAAGGGTCTTACATCCTCATCCTCCCGCAAGCATTTCTTGCGGTACTGGGTGTGGGGTCTTCCATCGACGAGCTGCTGGGGGCTCCTCGCTGTGTTCTCCTCGTCTGCAACCTGTCCGCCGAGCAGACGGCTGGCCTCAGGTGGGTGCGGGAAGGAATTGGTCGTATTGATCTTCCCGGTGAATCTCTGATACAGCGAAGCCATCATACACGTCCAGTCCGAATAAAAACAACTTACAGCATGTCAGGGCAACAGTCGGATCTCCAGTGGTTCGTGTTGTCTTTTTGTGGTTTGTGTGTGTGTGTGTGTGTGTGTGTAAGGGGGGTGGTCTATTGGTTTTCTGTGCGCTTCGAGGAGAACCGATGGCAGGCAGCCAGTTTTCACCTCCGGGATGGAGCAGGGAGAGATAAGGTGAAGATATTTAGCTGTTAGATAAGGATCTGTGGATGGTGGTGGGTGACTCACTGCTGCAAGTGATGGACCGATATGAAGCGGGATCCTCAGCGGCGATGTCCCTTTAGCTTTCTCCGCGCGCGCAGCAGACTGGTGGGCTGTGCGTGTCAATAGTTGCTCTCCTCTGTATTCACAACACGTTGTCTGCCCTCCTCAGTCTCCCGATGCCTCCGCCGGCGAGATAACAGAGCGGATGCGCCGAGTTTCCGACCAGATATCCGATTCTCAGCTGCTCGTCCACGCGACAAATGAGCGCGGGATGATGTTGTCCACACTTTGGGCTGATTTTGGCGCACAGCCCTCGCGCACGGGGAGAGTGGAAGGCGCAGAGAGCCCGGCGCTACTCTCCGCAGACGCGCGCTGCATGAGAAGTGACCAACACTGAGCAGCTTCCCTGTAGCGCCGCTGTCATACGTCTGCAGGAAGCGCCCGCGCGCCAAGATAAGGGCACGAGCTGGACCCGGAATCACGTTCACCTGGAGCCTCTGGTGATGAGGTCGCACCCGTTTGTGAGTTATGATTTCATGAATGGAGCCATAAGATATTTCTCCCAGGTGACTGCACAGTGGTCCCAGGGCGGATCTCGACTGCCTCTCTGTGGCACTTTGCATTAGAGCAGGCTGACTGACCACTGCCCCCCACTTCACCCCCCGCCCCCCGCCCCGGAGAAACCCACTCCATGTATCACATTATTTAAGTTCATTAAGAAAGATTTAATTAAAAGATTCATGATCTAGAATTCTAGCA
>JAFBJQ010040720.1:0-16214 GCA_016785345.1 Trinectes maculatus
TTCTTGCTGTGAGGCACGAGCGCTACCCACTGCGCCACCGTGCTGCCCCTAAATCCTTACATTGACCTACAAATTAATTCAATTACTAACAATGTTTAAATGTTTAAATTAATAGACAAGGTGGGGGGGGGGCGTTTCTTACTTTCTTTCTTTCTTTCTTTCTTTCTTTCTTTCTTTCTTTCTTTCTTTCTTTCTTTCTTTCTTTCTTTCTTTCTTTCTGATGGGATAAGGATCACATCATAGCTATTTAGCAGTGCAGTAGCCAGTATGTCACAGTGAATTAGAAATAATTGTGAAACAAATTGTATCAAGGTGCAAAAGCACAACACTGCCTAATTATACATAACATGTAGTTTTACCATACACCTTATTACTATAAATTATTATATACTATTAGAAAATATATATGTTTCTCTTTATAAATAATAAAGAAAACAATAGTAAACGTAAAAGTGAATCCATTTCCATTAAGTACCTACGATGCAGGTCGTTTAATAGTCAACGGAAGCTTTTGCTGGCCTTTTATTTAATCTCAAAAATCTTTTTTCATAACATTTGGTGCATGTCTGTAAATATCACAGCCTCCTCGGTCAGAGATACCAACTCTACTGGAAGAATTTGAAAAATGTGTGAATATCTATGCAGTACTGATTTACTGATATGATATCAGGCCTAATTTTAAAGAGGCAGTATATCGTACATCGTGGAGTGCAAATATCCATCAGAGCACAGGTTCCATGGACTGTTAACATGAGCTGCACCTAACCTCAGACAGCATCTAATTTTCTGAAGTGTGCCACAGCTTTCTTTTCTTCTTCGTGTCGTTTTCTAAGAAGCTCCATTCTGGTCAGCTGGGAAGCATCCAAGATCTGAAGGTGAGGAGCCTGCTCAACAAAGCCTTCGGACTGATACGCCTGTCTCTGCTTTGGTTGAGACTTTACCAAGGGTTTGGCTATGGTCTTGGCATATTCCAAGGCCTAAGAATGACAGAGAGAAAGAGTGTCACGTGTGTGTGTGTGTGTATCTAATAGAACTACACTAATACAAGCTGAAGAGTTTGTCTTGCAAACACATTTGTAAAACAACAGTCCACAATCTTTCAAAATGTCAGGGTTGGAGTTCTTTGGTGTACACTATAGCCATATACCATGGTTGTACAATGGCTGACAAATCAAAAGGGATTTTGATTTGCTAGTTTTTACTTCTGGAATGATGTGTGTGCACACATTTTCCAACTTGGTGAAACATCCGTGGTGTTTATAGATAATGGCTGAGCCATTTCGCTATGCCTTCACACAAGAGCAAATTCAGACATAAATATTAGAGACCCCTGATGTGTGTGAGGTTTGTTGATTTTCTGAGCAGGTTTTAGTTATTAAATTGCAATTGAAATAAGTCAAATTAAACACACACACACACACCTTTATCCTGGCAACTTTCTTGTCCTTGCATTCTGGCTCTCTGGATGGTAGAAAGGGAATCCTGGTTATCTTTTTGTTCTGCTCACAGATCACATGTGAATACAGCTTCAGTTGTTTCATTTTCTCAGCCTGGTGATGGTGAAAGAGTCAGAGGGGGAGAGAGGAGAGATGGAGAGAGAGCGAGAGACAGAAGCAGATTATAAATGGGGGGTTTAATTAACTGACCCATTTCTCCTTAAGACCCTTGTCTTTTGTATGCCTTCAGCAGAGCCTCTCTACACAGCCCAACAAAACCAAACACAGCTAGCCATTCAGTGGGCCTATCAACATTTACACATATCATTCACTAATAGGCCCTGGAGATGCTCAGGGCTTGATCTAGTGCAAATTGGCCAGACCGCCACATTTTTTACTACTGGGGATTAACACATGATAGTCACTGTCCAGCCACAGCATTAAATGCTATGGCTGATCAGTGTGTATCAATGGTGTGTTTTGAAAAATTTCATTCTAAAAGTCTTGACTATAATATTATTATATGAATACAAGTATAATGATGCAAACGTGATAAATCCACAAAATATACACATGTCTTGCAAATTAAAACATGTTACTGATTTAAACGTTCTGGCTTATCTGTGTATTAAAGCTTACTCTCATTTGCTTTGTAAATGTAATTCCTTCTATGGAAGAGGGAGCTTTCAATGATGATGAACTCTGACAACTGTGGGAGGGTCAGTGGATACACTACATTTGCTTTTACACATGCACTGCAGCCTTGAACCTGTCTACACATTACCTTAAGCTGGGTTGTATGTGTGAATGAATACATGGAAGCAGTCAAAATGCACATTACACAGACCAATGTGTGACTTGAGCTGCTCACTGTCTCATTTGTAGGCAGTCTGCTTATCATTTAGGAATTTGTACATGTTTCACAGTATATATCGATTAATTATTTTATGGTATGGCACATGATATATAATTGAAACAAAAAATCATTTTGCAGATATTGTTTGACTGCATTCCACACATCGGATCAGCCCCTCTCTCCTTCTGTCTTTAAGGATACTGGTAAGTTAGAGTTTTAATTGTTCTTTAGGATCTCAGGATGGGGCTGAATCTGATTTGAATGCTTTCCACACAAACAAGCACACATTTATAGGTTAAGTAGAACCAAGTCTTTTGCACCCACTGCTGTCCATAATACAAGATAAACACCCTCCAAACACCATAAGGCCTTGTTGATTAAAGAAGACAGACCTGCTTGTGCAATATCCAGCAACACCTTTTCGTGCTTCTCATTCTGTCTCAGCAGTTAATCAGTCTCCCTGTGTTGTTCATTCATGTTTAGAAGCACAGACACAAAAAAAGTGATGGTGTAGCTCCATCACTGACATGTCAGTACTTACTCTCTTTTGAATGTCGTCAGAATGTGAACCTTGCTGATTTGAATCTCCCCTCAGTTTCTTGTGTGCCTGATGTAGATAGATGGATGGATGGATGGATGGATGGATGGATGGATGGATGGATGGATGGATGGATGGATGGATGGATGGATGGATGGATGGATGGATGGATGGATGGATGGATGGATGGATGGATGGATGGATGGATGGATGGATGGATGTGAACCTTGCTGATTTGAATCTCCCCTCAGTTTCTTGTGTGCCTGATGTAGATGGATGGATGGATGGATGGATGGATGGATGGATGGATGGATGGATAGATAGATAGATAGATAGATAGATAGATAGATAGATAGATAGATAGATAGATAGATAGATAGATAGATAATTTCATTTGACGTACATTGAACTCAATTTATTTTATTACAATGACACGCAATATATCTCAGACTGTAATTTTATCAATTTTTCTGCTTCTCGTTGGAAGCAATTCAGTCATACACAAAATGGCAGTGCCTGGCAGACAACATGGCAAGCATGACCCTGTAATCACACAACATTTCCGAAAACTTCTTGCTTATTTGTTTGCCTCCCTATAGCTTTCAGAAATGTACTAAAGTGCACTGCATCTGTTTCTATAAAGAGAAATCTCTGATAGAATCAATTTCTCAGATGGCATTTCTGGAGGCACAATGCATTAAATGAGACACAATGACCTTGTGATTATCTATTTGGAGCGTTGTTGACGTGATAAAGCCTGACTATCCGTCATGCTCAGCCACACAAAAACTGTTTTTATTTTAGAGATGCTAGTGACATGGTTCTAGGGATAGCAAAATTGGTCTACACTGATATGTTTCAATGACTACAACAGGGCCATGAAATTTGGTACATTCAGCCAAAGGATGCATCGTCATGACTTGAATGATCCTCTGGCTTTTCATGTAGCAGCACACACTGGCAGGTCAAAGTTTTCACTTGTCCCAGAAATCTCAAAATTGACTTGATGGATTGTATGTTTTTGACATTTTCACAAATTTGACAGCATAGCAACCTGACCGTTCACAAGGTGTCACGGTGTGGTTTCATACCATGTTTTTCAAGTCAAAGTTACCTGTCTCGTTTAATGTCAGATGATTTGCTCTAAAACATTGTGTGCATGCATGTTTCTTCAAGTTTAGTTCCATTACCTGGTGATCCTAGTATTATTGTTACTACCGATGGCATTAACACCAGCATTTTGTGTACTTTATTTTTATTGCTAATAAGGAAGCCTTGGCATACTGACAGACAAAACAAAGAGTGAGATATGGTAAACCTGCTCCTGCATCAGGAGACATCAGAAGACTGAAATTACTATGGAACAAATGGTGTTTACTTATGATGCTCTGCTGTTCTTGACAGACTGATGGAGAGCTGAATTTCAGTAAAACAAAAACAATATCCTGAATCGTTAGTTTCAAAGTGCTGGTGATTACTTGTGTGTGTGTTTCTGGGTTCAGACAATCCTCAAGATGCCACAGACAAAAGGAAGCTAATCATTCCAGATTGAACTGGCTCCTTTTTGGAAGGAGGATTTCAGTTTGCCTTAGCCATCAACCATGAACACAACAGGGTACCTTTCTTTCAAAGCCCCCCCAAACCCCTAAGTCATGCTCATCTGCTTTCATGCCCAGGCACAGCAGACTGCTTTACAAACTGAGCCTGTAATCTTGTCAGACATGATGACTAACATGGTGGGAGCAATGGGGAGGTCAAGGGGTGGGGAGTGGTGTGCACCGCAGGAGAACAATGTAAAGGCTCCAGGGTGAATACTACCCCAAGCAGTATGTGTTTGCAACACTTTGCATTCACCCCTGGTGGTCAAGTCATGACTGACAGGAGCCAGCAAACAAATCGTTATTTCCAAAAGTCTCAGTCTGCAGGCGTAAATATATTCATTCATATATTTTCTACCACTTATACTCTTGAGGTTCATGGAGGGACACACTGGATAACATATATGGAGACAACAGAGCCAACAGTTTTCTCAATTTTAAGGGCTTGAAATGTCATCTTGATTAGATTTTAAATAAATCTGCAGCTATTATTTATTATTATTTGTGTCATCGATTCATCTATCAATAATTTTCTTGTTGATTTGTTTTGATTTAACGATTATTTAAATAGTTGAAAACAAATTTTAAAATGTGAAAAAGACATGTCTGAAAATGACAACTTATCCTTTATTCTAGAACCAAGTGAAACAACAACCATATATAATAAAAGGACATGTAACTAAATAAATGTAAATATCTATGTAGAAATAACAATATCAACAGTATAAAAGTATGTATAAAACGACAGCTAAATAGTGACTATAAGTTATAACTAGTGACCACTGCATACGCTCGGAGCGTTTATTACACTAACATATTAGAATTAGCATTAACTTTAGCATCATTACATTGTGTCAGCTGTGCTCTAAGTACTAATGCAGACCTGCTGTTTGCTACAAAGGCTGCATCATTGAAGTTGTGCATCTCCCAGGATGTGGGGGGAACTACTACAACTACAACTACAGCCTAATCATTAAATGCAAATGGACATGTTTAGTGGCCCTGCACCTCACAGACACTCCCCCTTCTAATCGCCTTTAACGCATCTTCAAATTGCTGCAGCTGTGCTTTATGTAGTCATCATCTTATAGCAATTAAGTGTATCCTAGCAGAGCTAGACAATTAACCTGATGTTTTATGCCCTCTGTCACTTGAACACCCTCGCTGGATTAAGAAGTCCCTGCATGAACACAGCTGAGGGGATTATTCTGGACTTCAAAGGGGCATTTATTTGTCTAACCTCTGTGCATGTGAGGATTAAAGGGGAAGGCCACTCAACTAAACTTTGTTTAGTCGCTACTTTGTCACTTTTAGTAGAGGTGTACTTATTTGTGTGTGCTTATTTGTGTGTGTGTGCGCGTGTGTGCGTATATCTGAAAACAGTATCAATTACCATTTAAGTCAAACACAATGAAGAATAAGAGGATGATATAATTATTTGTTAATGATAGTATTCAGTGTTTTATCTGTACAACATCACAGATTATACACACACACACACACACACACACTCTGTGGCACTCTGTGGCAAATAAAATGAATTGACGTTTTTTTGAGGACAGTAATGAAGCTCACAGACTAACCTTATCAGTAACTCTTTCCCGCATCTGCATCTGTTTCTCCATCTGGACCAAGTAGCTGTGAGAGTTGTCATTACAGATGGGGTAGACTCTGTTTACACCCTGACCAGGGCTCCGACCAGGGCTCCGACCAGGGCTCTGATCAGGGCTCCGACCAGGGCTCTGATCAGGGCTCATCTTCAGCTCGTCTCTGGTCAGTGGTTCGCCTATGGGTGGAAGAACTATGTACGAGCCTAGGCCCTGTGACAAAACAGTAGTTGGAGTCCTGGGAAGGCTGTGCTGTTCAGTGAGAAACTCATTTGGCCTGCAAGTCCTCTTTTCTTCATTGCAGGATAACGGCCACTGGAATGCAGGCATTCTGAAACACACATAAAAATAAGTATAATAAAATAAATAAATGTATATGTTATTCTTTCTCTTGTAATATTACTTTTGTATAAATTGCGTTGTTCCGTATTGTAATTCATATGCTGTATTCTGTCATATAATCATAGGATTTGTGTTTTCTTGATACCCAGTGGACAAGGCAGACTGAGCTTCAGATGTGGGGCCCCACTGAGGACAACCATGAAGAGATTCTAACTTGATGATGGCATCCTGGGCCTTCTGCTGGAGTAATGAAAGAAGATGGGATGAATTGTTGAGGCTGATGTTGAGGTGGATGGCAGGTGGCAAAGTCAGTGAGGAACGTATTGTCTGAGGTTGAGGCTGAAATACAGCAGCTGGTTGTCTAGGGGAAACAGTCAAACAGTCTCTCCACTCAGCTTTGACCATAACTGCAGGGGGCTGTTGTTGTCGAAAGGGTTTGGAATTGTGTTTCCGCTGGTCTTTCTTCCTCTCACTGACCTGGGTGTCCTGAGGTTAGAGGAGGATTAACAGATTGAGGGTAACTTGTTTTTCAATAATGTAAGATGTGTGTCCATATCATAATGCTCTGGATACTACAGTGATTTTTAAATACTATATCCAGGATACTGCAGAAAAAAACTGGAACCATTTAAATCAAATAAGTTATGGACTCTTTTAACCAGAACAGCCTTATACACAGTCAGAACATTAAAAACCTGTTGTTTTTGTTGATCAGTATATGTTATCATGGCAGAAAAAGGCAACTGCTTTGAAAATCTGCCATTTTAAAATCTCTGCAATTTTGTGAGATAGGCTGAAAATATATAATGGTGATGTGACAAAGTAGAAGCTCTATATATGCATTTACAACACAAAAAACAACAGTCAAGCGGGAGCTTTGAGTGACAGGCACAATTCTTTTCCAAGAATAAGGGCTCAAGATCATCTTTATGTGAGCAGACCAAATTATTTCGCGAGAGGTCTCTGTGCAACGTACCCCTGATTTGGCAAAGCGCCATTCCACTGAAAGTATTTATACTACGAGTGGGACTTTAACGCGTTAATTACGATTAATTAATTAGAAAAAATAACGCGTTAAAAAATGCATTTAATTGCAGTTTGCACTCCAGACAACACATAACGTATAGACATGAAAAGAGCTTGAGTTTAAATAAATTGCTATGAAAGCTTGATTATAGCCAGCATTATGATTTATAGTTCCACTGTCAGACTGATGCAAAATAAACAATATTTTGTTGTTTAAATCCATGTATGTGTCTATCATTTGACTGAGTCATATATCAAAATCCATTTATATTGAAAAATGTTGTTATGCGATTAAAATGTAATTAATTGCGATGAATTAATTACAGAGCCTCTAATTAATTTAATCCCACCCATACTTTATACACCTGTGCTTCAGTGTTGATGTAATCTTCTGACTCCTCTTTTTTTATTCGAGCATGAATCATCTCTGGCAATCATGAAACAATGGCATCAGTGGTAACAAGCACAACTGTGGTAATAGTGTCTCTGTTGATCAGAAGCTACAGGATGTGGCCCTTAAATAATGGCAGTTGGCAAATAATAATTTGAAGAAGACAGCTAAATATCGACACCCACGGATCTGCAAAATATACTATGGTAAAGTAAACTATGTGTAAAGAATGAAAAGGTCCTACCTGCAACTGCTGTGTTTCCTGGACCTGCCTTGGTTCAGGGTCTGACCCCTCCTCTTGATTTTGTGCAGGTGTCATCTCCTTAAAGGTTTCAGTTTCCTTGAGAGTCCATAGAAAAAGCAACATGTTGAGACAAAATTACTTGTTGTATATACTTCTTTATATTGTTTTTTTGTTTGTTTTTTTCCTTTTATATCTGATATTGTTAATAACTTTTTATTTTATTTTATTTTATTCTTTATATTGCTTGTAAGATTGTTTCCATGCCCTGCTGTTGCTGCACTGTAATTTCCCAATTTGGGATCAATAAAGTATATCTATCTATCTATCTATCTATCTATCTATCTATCTATCTATCTATCTATCTAAAAACAGGTCATACTTTACATATTTTCTGTCGATTAAGACCAATGGCAGACTATTAAACTCGACACACCTACACAGGGCTATCATTACTGCACCCATTACTCAATAAAACCTGACTACTTCAGCAACATCATGTTACCTTAATTCACTGTTTCAGATCATAATAATATCTTTTTTGCAACGTGTAAATATGCAGCGTTAATGCTATACTTAAAATCATTCCGTTAACTTCCCCCCAGTTGGCAGTGGACCATCTGAGTGGATCGATAGTATTGATGGGCTGAAGACTAGTAATTCTATGAGGGTTGAATAGGTGAAGGTCACAGAGATTAAGTGGATCCAGTGGCAACATGGTTATCAGTGAGTTAGCCAGTGACCACATGTAGATAGGTAGGTAGTGCATGAGTATGAGTACTACCACAACCACTGTCTTTGTTTGCCATGCTGAGTTTGATGTCAATCGCCATATCAATGCAAAAGGGGACTTTATGACACTTGGGTGATTCTACAGGGCAGAGCAGTTGCTTCAGGATCAGGAGTATGGTGTCAGGGGCTGCCGTGTCTCTGGCACCATACACTCTCATACTCACACACAAACACTTTGCACCTCTAACTTTTACCCATTCCTCCTCGCTTTTGTCACAAATTATAAATATCCCAATCAGTTGGAGCAAATGTTCAAGCCTGTATTGCATTTTGAGCACGGTAAGCTGTGTAATATCTTTTCTTCTAAATTGGGCCCATAATTGCTTCTCTGCAAGACGATGTCACAACAAAGTCTGGCAATTGCCGCTAGCTATATTACCTCCTGTACCCGGGAAACATCTGCTTTTGGCAATGAGGACTTCAAAGGGGCTGTGGATCTTGAATTGCATTTAGCTGCTATTGTGGCCAGCCCAGGTAATCTTGATTAGGTGTTTAGACTGAGGCAGGGTATACAGTGGCAGAGAGCTCCCCAGAGCTTTGGTCTAAAGCTATTAAAAGATTGTACATTATGTTCCCCTGGCTTTGAAGTGAGGGCCTGCAAGAGGAGAAGGGACTCTGAGGGTTGAGTGCAATAGCAGAAGATTGATCTACTACTTCTGTCTTTATCAAAGGAGGCCCAAGCCCCGGTGAAGCCAATCACTGCTGCGGCCACTCTGCCACTTGGCCCGGCTAAACATTTGCTGCATTAGGAAATTGTATACATTTAATAACACGTCTAATTATAACAAGCTGCCTTCAGACGGCCACTCTGTTCAAAAGACCAAATGTTTTTTTTTAAAGAGGGCACAGTAACAACTGGCTTGTCTGGACCCACGCTGATTTGTTAAACTGATTCAAATTGTATATGGAGTGTTGCTATCTTTTACAAGGAGCAACAGACAAGGCAGCCCCAACTCTGAAAAGCCGTACATGTTTTTAAAGATGCCTGTCTCTCCCCCAGTGACTCGCAGTAATAGATTTTAAAAATATTTGTAAGAGATCACAAAATGATCACATTTAATTTTCTTGATCGTCAAAATAATGTGTGTGATGATAATAAACAGCCCAGTTTCTCTGCACACCACACTGCAGACGTACTAGAGAGAAACAGATTTCATTCTAAAATACGGTCTAAAAATATCTCTGATTTCGCTCTATTCCTGATTATTATTGTTGATACATTATACTGTTGCCGTAGCACATCCAATTCTTATATTAATCCAGTAATGAAAAAAACAGACGACATGCAAATTGGTGCCCCCTTCTTTTATGCCCTGCGTCCCTCATTATGTGAGACATGTCTTTGGGGAGACAGAGCAATTGAAACCTAACAAGCGAATTCAGAGAGAAAATGACAAAACACAAGGGTTTAGTAGACGGAAAGGCTCTGGCTCTGTTTACCATTGCACAAAGCTAACGGCTCTTGACTATGTAAATGGTGATGATATGAGACTCTGTAGAGGGCTGGGGCTCAGATGGGTGAACAAGGTTTGGGGTATTATAGCCAGCAAACAGTCTTGTGGCCCAACAAATAGGGAATGCAGGCCATCCGGACCAATTATGCCACTGTGCCAGGTGCAGGGATGTCTAAGAGCCTATTGGTAACCATGCGTCTCTGATGTTCTTCTTGTACACATCAACTCATAATAAGCACTGCATAGCCAGACATGGCTCTTTTCATATGGTGGAGGAGAGGGCATATGAAAACAGCTAGGCCCCTTTGCCAAATTAATTTTCCAGACTGGGTCAGAGTGAACATCATGAGATATTTTCTTGGTAATTGTCTGAGATGGCAATATAGGGTGTATGGATACGATAATACTACAAGATAAACATGTGCGAGGCTGATGCAGAACTGACATTTTTAAAAATAATGCTCATAAGACAAACTGCATTACAAGCAACTAATCATCAAAATCATCTCAAATATCTGAATAAACTTTGTAGTGAAACATGGTCACATGCACAATAAATACAGAAAAAGCTACATGTTGTTGCCTGTAGTACACACTAGGAAAAGTTGCCCATAGTGGGATCTATCTACTCTTTCTTATTTCCAAAACAAAAAACCTCACACAACAAAAGGGGGGAAGATCCCAAAAGACTCAATAGATATAGTTCATCTGTCAATCAAAATATGCTAACAAATTTATCACAAGCACACAAAATGTCAGGGTTTAAACAGAACTCATATAGTGTTAGCACAGTATTTTCTGCAATAAGTCCCCAGTTAAACCTAATCTTAAATCATCCATGTGTAAAAATAGTTCAACTGTCCAAGATTTATTATCAATACTAGTGCGGCTCCTACTGTCTGCTTATGTAACTGCAGCCTGTTTCAAGAAAACGTCTGCCAGGTGGTAACTATTACAGTTCAGTCTGAGTCTGCTGTCACATTTTGTGCGCTTAATTCTCAAATAATTGAGTTTAACAATAAGGTGATACCACTGGTTAACGAAACTACATTGTGTACATACCTCAGTCTTACTGTGGGGCACCTCCCTTTGAATTGCATGCACCCTCAAATAAGAGCCATGTTTGAATGTGTTGAGCCCCAGGGTTATTTTGTTGCGTTCCACTATGCCCTCAGCCAGTCTTTGTACGTTTTTGTTTGCTGATGCCTTAGGGCTCCCTTGTGGGATGTTGCTCATTTTCAGGATGGTTCCTCCTTGTGTGCATCTCGGTTCTTGCTGGTAGTATGTATTGAAGTCTGTGCCATGTACGACTTCGGTTGTTTTAGGAGACTTGATCCTAATCTTATCAGCACGGCCACAGCAGCTCTCAGGCTTTTCTCTGGTTGCACTCTGTAGACTTCTGGCATCGTCATTTTCAGTGGAAACCCTTGGAACATCAGCTTTTGGGGACCTACAGTGTAAAGTATGGTTGTGCCAGTGGGGAGATGTTGTGGTGCTAGTCTGATCGTCTTCAGGGTGTAAGTGATATGGCTGGATGGACTTATCATCACCCATATGTGTAGTCACCACAACTGGTGGACTTGTGTCATAAATGTATCTGTAGCCACCTTTCAATTCCACTACCTGTCTGTCACCACATGACTGTGTAGATTTCTTTTCAGAGCAGCCATCTTCTTTCAGGTTGGTCATCCAATAGGTGTCATGTAGGTCAGAACAGGCACCATCAGAGAGCAGCTGTCTGTTAAGTTAAAGAAAGACAATAAAAATGTATGTCAATTTATTACATATATAGAAAATAGGCGCCTAAATATAATTATACAATGTCAAGTATAGTCTTAATTATGAGTAACTGATTTCGTTTTTTTTCAAGCAGCTTTATTGTTGATACTTCCATATTCAAAGATAGTTTTACACCATCCTGTGGGGAGAGGTCAAAGGAACAAGAGGCATTACACCATTATTAGAATGATGATGTCCTCAAACAAAGTATTAGGCCTTATTACAGACATCTGAAATTGAAACAGATGAGGGGGATTATGAGCCTGTATTTACAGATAATTTTCGTATTTTCACCTCCAGACTGAATAATGAGAGTGTATTTGAGAGCTACTAGCGGGGGAATGGTTCACAAACGGCAATTTTCAGCTTATGAAATGGCTCGAAAATTGCAGGCTAAAATGCTCTTTCTGATGGTGATGAAAAGATCTCATTAAAATAAATAGCAGAGAGCCTCTTTGTTGTGCTTACTGGGAGGACAAGGGGAGCCTAATTCTCCTGCTGTGATGTTGTGTATGGGGGGTGGGGGGTTAGGTGTAGGGCCCTTCACTTCGATGAGGCCAAAAGGGTAAGGGATGTCTCTTTAATGACTGAGACTCAAACAAGTTGGAGAATGCATTATAGACAACATGCAGGTTGGTAAAACGCTGGTAAAACAGTGCAGCTTTTTATTTCTTGCCCAAAATAAAAAATGAAAAGCCAGTGAAACACTATGACAAACTCTGAATCTGAAAAAAAAAACTGTCATATAGACTATATTCAAATATCCTATTAAAAGTTTGGAGTGAGATACATGTAAAATGTAGTGATGAGGGATGAATGGAGTTGCTTCAATAGCCATCTTTTGCTTGAATAAGGAATGCCCGTTGGGTTTGTAAACTATGCAATGGTATTGTGTGAAAAGGCTGACCTGCTTTGAGGAGGCAGTAGAGAGGACTATGAGAACATGATAATGAGAATGGGACTGTGTCCACTGCCATAGTCATATGAAATGGAGCCTTTTGTGAGAAAATGTCATGTTCATTTTCCTCTGAAACAATGTAGTTTGGGAAGCAGCACACTTGGTGCACGGGCATCAATCTGCACAGGTTAATGACGGGAAAATGGAGGATGACCCTTCTCTGTTTTGCAGGCAGATGACTATCAGGCAGGATCTGAGAGTAAGAGAAGAGGATCGAGCCTGCCGGTACACATGAGGTGTTGTCTGTCCCCTTTACAGAGGTCTCCCTCGGCTCCGCTCTCAAAAAAGAGTAAGAGAAAGGATTTTCTTTACGGCAACAATAGATCCCTGTTAATGGACCATGAGTGACCATTTATTGTGATCCACCCAAACAAAACAAAATCTAATTTCCCTCAAATGAAGGCTGTTATTCTGAAAGCATCTGAAACAGGCCATTCTTACTACAAACTACAATTGGTGGCTGCATCTCATTAAAGGACAGACGGCTTCATTGTTAAGTGATGAATGAAGGCTATTTATCGTTTATTATCTTTATTCTTTTTAAGGGTTTGATTGATTCTGTGTTCCGACTGTCTAAGTGCCACTATTATCACTTAAGTTTAATTAATTTGTCGCCAACAGTGAAAGTGCCAGTCCAGTGTCTATAGCAGTGCTAAGTAAGGTTTAAATTGCAAAATAATAATTATTTTTTTGTACTAAAATAAGTAACAAGAAAGAGTGCAGGCAGACTTTAGAAACTGTTCAACTGATGTCTGTTACTGCCATCTACTGGCCCAACTGTAGAACTCCATATCAGAATGAGACAGATCATAATTCAAGGTATATCACTCAAGTGATATTGTCACTGTAGTATATTCAAAGTCCAAAAATTGTGTGTGCTCAAAGCCACATAAATCTCACTCAAAAACCCTATTAACCGCACCACAGTATTACACTGGGTAACACATTACTTTATCACCATACACACGTGCAAACACGTTAGCACACAATTTTTTAGGGTCTATTCTATATTATACACAATACTGTATTCAAATTCTCTACAGATTGTCTTAACTGCAATGAAGAAATGACAAAACCCTTTTATGAGAAGTACACATTTTTGACTAATTTGAGAAAAGTGACATCCTCAGAACGCACAGATGCTTTTAGACCTGAGAGGCACATAAATGGGACAGAGAGACTGAATAACTTACTGCTTTTTTTTCACTGACTTTGTTTACAAGTGAGAAGGTGTAGCATAATAACACATGCCATTTGAATGTGACATATAGAGCCGATTTGTACTTACACCACAGTGATATAGAAGAAGGGTGTATTCCACTCTGCACTCTCATGTTGTTGTTAGGTATTTTTTCATGAGCAAAGAACACACATGCCCAGATGTTAAATGATACTTATTCGTCGTCTGCCATTTAATGTCAGCACACAACCATCAAATCACATTACATCACATTACAACACATCACACTCTGCCACTATTTGTTGCCTCTTACGATCAGCAAGGTACTAGGGACCTACCGTAGGTCCCCACGGGGAATGCTAATTAGTACATTACCTACTCTGAAGTATTTCGTTTTTTGTCACTTACCTTTCTTCTCTTTCATCCATTTTTGTATCCAAATAATCAATTTTTAAGAGGGTGGGGTTCCTCTTGGCATGATAGTTTGATGATTGTTCGAGGCTATCATAAAGGTGAAGACCTTTAGTCTCATCTTCTCCATCTCCCTGCTGAAAGGTCTTAAATGTGTCCCTTTCAGGCAGTGTGAATTTGTTCTGGCCATGGCAGCCATTGCAGATTTGTAGCTGTAGTTGTTGGTAGGCTCTCTCCTGGGCGAGACTTTCGGTGTCTGACTCCACAGTCTGCCACTGATTGGCCATGACACCCTGTCTTGGAGAAGGATGCCTTTTCTGCTTTGTCTTCATCTCTGGACATTATGTTGTAGGTGAAGTATCTTCATGAAGATCTAAATATCTGTGTGCTTATGAAAATTGTAGTTTTATTGTTCAACAGATTACTGTAGAACCAGCAACATTATATTGAGTGTAAATTCATATTTATCTCATGGCTTTTGAACAAACTTCAAACTCGATGAGTGTTCTTTCAGGTTCACAGTGTGAACAATAAATTACTAAGCTCTAAAGATCGACAACATGGATATATGTCTCAGTATTGCGAACACAAGGAGTCATTTGACTGATCTTCAACACCTAGTACAATGTAAACCTGACTTACCAGACTCGGATCAGTGATTGAACTCAAGTACTGGAAAAATGCATTTCCTGAAGAAATTGCAGTATGAATGCAAAGAGCTGCATCAAATCACTGCTGAATGATCTGAAAGGAGAAGCGGTATATAGTTTTAATTCAATTGGCATACACTTGGCACCATAATCATACAATATATATAATATTATATATATATGGCATGCACACTCAAAGCACACTCAAAGCTCATCTCTGTACCTTTGTGCGTCATCAGTGACATCACTGATGCGCCCACCCTAACACTAACCCCTAAGCTGTCTCCAGAAGGCCCTGCCGTGGCAAACATGGCTGTCATTTTTGCACATTTGGCAGTATTTGCTTGCAGACTGCAGAGCAAGTTTCTTTTTTCTCGCAGTTTCTCTGTCCTTTGCGTTTTCTCTCCATCCTACATTGCTTCATGATATTGTAGATGTTCACCAGGAAGCGGAGACAAGCCTTATGATGTCAAACAGGAAGTGGAGACAATCTGTATGATGTCTAACAGGTCACTGCTTTATTATCAGTAATAATAGCACACAGCAAAACTTGTTAGCTGCTGAACTTCACTCATACCCCCTTTCCACCGAAGCAGTTCCAGTGCTGGTTTGGGGCCAGTGCTTAATTTGGAACAGGTTTTTCTGTTTCCACTCTCGCTGCCCTCAAACCTCGCTGCAGGTTCACTCACTCAAATACAGAGCCAGCCCCCCCACTCTGCTCCACCAACCAGCGGCCCGCACGCTGACTGACGTACATGCTGGCCAGTGACAGACAGAGGAGAGGTGACAGCCTGCCTACACCGGGGGCAGTGATGAACATATTTTTATACACACACACCAGAGGCGGCTGGCCCATAGGGGGCGCTGGGGCTCAGCCCCACCAGTTGTTGAGGGGAAAAAATATTTTTATATTATTATTATTTATTTTTTAAAATCAGTCAGTTTTACTTAATAG